>ML777467.1:1921853-1942352 GCA_009831015.1 Picea engelmannii | reverse complement strand
TCATCTTTATGAAACTCTAGTTATCACATAGAATCATGGTGGCTTCCATCTCCAGATCGAATAGACATGTCAACAACATCTAAATCCATATGGCTTCACAACTTGCGGAACATGCAGCAATGTATTCCTCTTTGACGTTTTGAGAGAAATAATGGATTGCTTCCTGCTCTTCCATGAAGTCATGGCTGACCTAGACTAAAACAACATCCTGAAGTTTCTTTTCTATCAGAAACACTTCCAGCCCAATCTTAATCAGTATAACCATGCAATTTGAAGTCATGATCTCCAGTATAACATAGACCATAATCCAACATACCCTTAAGGTATCTCATCACATGCTTTGCAACTACAAGGTGAACACATCTGGACTCTACCATATACTGACTCAAGGTGTTCACAGCAAAGCATATATCTGGCTCGGTATTATTCAGATACATCAACGAACCAATATGTTAGAAAAACAGGATCGTGGAGCAATAAAATAAAACAAATGCGCAAATAAAACACATAAGATACACAATACAATAGAGACACATATATATGTGGTTCACCCAGTGTGGGCTACTTCCACCAAAGAAATTTCTAGGTCCTTCCTTTATTATTATCCAGCAAATTAAGGGATACAACCTATAGCACACTCGTTGTAACTTCCTCTTCTTTCTCTCACAGTATCCTCTCTCATAATGCAATATTCACAACAATACATAGCCGCAATACATTTCCCTCATAAAAGAGGGTTTCCTTCTAGGGAAAAAACCCTAACATAACTTCTACGGTCAGATTTGTGACCTTATAATGAACGGTCCATATTTACAATGAAATTACAATATACATTTACAAGGAAATTTTTCCTTCAGGAGCCCGCTTGCCCCCGGACCCCGTAGAGGGGGTAACCCCCCTCTACACTTCCCTGCATGGAGGAGTGTACATTATTATGGGGTGTAAAGTCTTCATGGGGTATAAACATGACTAAAAACAAAGACCTTTGAATCAGAAAGATCATCAAGCTCCACAACCAACAATCTCCCACTTGGAGGCTGATCTCAACAACTCCACTGCTGTTGTATCTACTGGACTATGATCCTTCTTGGACCTGGAAAATTTCTCATCTTCACCTTCAGGCTTGAAGACCAACTGAAACTGAGCAGGAACTCATTTTCTCCGTGATTATTGCCTTTGTTAACATGTCTGCAGGATTCTGGCTAGTGTGTATCTTTTCCAACTTCAAATGTCCATCTTCCAAGACGGATCGTATGAAATGGTACCTGAGTTGTATATGCTTAGTATTAGAATGGAAGGCTGAGTTCTTTGCAATATAAATGGCACTCTCACTATCACAGTACAATCTGCTATTCTCCTGCGTCTTTCCCAATTCCTCCATAAACCTCTGTAACCAAATCATTTCTTTACTAGCCTCTGTAGCAGCAACATACTTTGCCTCTGTTGTTGAAAGTGCAACAACCTTTTGCATTTTCGAAATCCAACTTACTTTTGTTCCACATATAGTAAAAACATACCTTGTGGTGCTCTTCCTTCTATATTTATCACCTTCCATATCTGAATCAACATATCCATGTAGAAAAATGTCTGAACCTCCAAAACATAATACATGAGTAGAATTACCTCTCCAATACCTGAGAATCCACTTTACTACCTCCCAATGTTCTTTAAATGGATTGTTCATATACCTACTCACAACTCCCACTACATGTGCAATATATGGTCTTGTGCAAACCATCACATACATCAAGATGTCAATTGTTGATGAATAAGGGACCCTGGACATGTCTTCTATCTCCTCCTATGTTTTGAGACATATTTCCTTAGTTAATTTGAAATGGTTGGCCAAAGGTGTACTAATTGGTTTTTCATTCTGCATTCTAAACCTATCCAACACCTTCTCTATGTACTCACCCTAAGACAATGTCAATTTGTGATTTTTCCTATCTCTTGTTATTCTCATACAAAAGCTTTTCTTTGCAGCACCCAAATCCTTCATCGCAAATGAATTAGCTAATTTATTCTTGAGCACATTTATATCTTGCATATTAAACCCTGCAACAAGTATGTCATCTACATACAATAGCAAGATAATATAGCTTCCATTTTCTAGCCTTTTAAAATAAACGCAGTGATTACAATGACATCTACTATAACCTTGTTCTTTCATAAACCTGTCAAACTTCAAATACCACTGCCTTGGAGCTTGCTTTAATCCATACAAGCTCTTACTCAACCTGCATACCAAATTCTCCTTTCCTTTGACCTCATACCCATGTGGTTGTTGCATATAAATCTCTTCCTCCAAATCCCCATGGAGAAAAGTTGTTTTTACATCTAACTGTTGAAGATGTAAATCTTCTACTGCCACAAGACTTAAAATAGTCCTAATTGAAGTCATTTTAACAACAAGAGAAAATATTTCATCAAAATTTATACCTTTCTTTTGTGCAAACCCCATTACAACAAGTCTAGCCTTGTACCACTTTTTGCCTCCATCTTCTTCCTTCAACTTGTAAACCCGTTTATTTTGTAATTATCTTTTTTCTGCAGGCAACTGAAACAAATCCCAAGTCTGGTTATTTACCGAGGAATCCATTTCCTCTTTCATTCCTTGCTCCCACTTCTTTTTGGTGTCTACCTTCATTTCCTCTTCATAACATTTTGGTTCACCAGAATCATTCAACAATAAATAATACAATGAAGGAGAGTATTGTTCAGGGGGTCTACTTAACCTAGCAGATCCTCTAACAACACTTGCAGGAGTTTGAGGTACCTGTTGCTCTTGTTGTTGTACATTTTGATTTTGTGGTTCCTTTGGAATTTATTTTCCAGTGATCTCATCAAGCACTGTGTATTATGGTTTTTCTTTCCCTGCAACAGATCTTTGTACATGACCTTTTCATTGAATATGACATCTCTACTCCTAATTATTTTGTTATTTTCATAATTCCATAAGAGATAACCAAAATCATTAACACTGTATCCAATAAAGGTACACTTCTTGGATTTTTCCTCAAGCTTTGTTCTATTTTCTTTATCAATATGGACAAATGATTCGCAACCGAAAGTCTTCAAAAAAGAATAGTTTACCTTTTTACCTGTCCATGCCTCCTCTAGAATTCTACCATCCAAAGAGATTGAATGTCCTGTGTTTATTAAGTAAACAGCAGTATCTACAGCATTTGCCCAGAACTATAATGGAAAACTAGCATGCAATCTCATACTCCTTGCACGCTCCCTGATTGTCTTGTTCATCCTTTATGATGCACCATTTTCTTGTGGTGTTCCTGGAACTGTCTTCTCTCTACGAATCCCATGGTATGAACAGTAATCATCAAACTCCTTGCTGCAATATTCACCTCCATTTTATGATCTAAGACACTTCAACCTTTTTCTTGTCTCATTCTCAACCAAAGCTTTCAATTTCTTAAAAGTATCAAAAACATCAGATTTTTGTCGAATGCAATAAACCCACGTTTTTCTAGTTGCATCATTAATAAAAGTAACATAATAATGAAAGCCACCAAGAGATGATACATGAGCTAGTCCCCATACATGTGTATGCACAAGATCTAACCTTTCACTCTTCTTTTCTTTTTCAACTCTAAGAAATATGACTCTCTTATGTTTTCCATAAACACAATGCTCATAGAAATCCAAATCAATTTGTTTAAGATCTCGCAACAAATTTCTTTTGTGAAGTATCTACCTCCCCTTCTCACTCATTTGTCCAAGTCTATGATGCCACAGTGTTGTATCCACTCTTGTAGAATCTAAAGAGATATAAGAGTCAGTATTACCAGTACATAAATACAATGTACCTACCTTCTCTCATTTTGCTATCACCAATGATCCTTTGGTGACCTTCCACACCTTATCTGTAAATATGGATATACAACCTTCACTTCCCAAATTCCCTGTTGAAATTAGATTTTTCCTTAGATCTGGAACATTTCTTACCTCTTTCAACAACCATTGATTTCCATTGCTTTGCTTTATTTTTACCTTTCTCATTCCAACAATTTTGCATGGTGCATCATCACCCAAATGAACCTGTCCAAAATCACCTTGAACATAATCTAGAAAATGTTTCTTATGGGGTGTGGCATGAAATGAAGCCCCTGAATCTACTACCCAAGATTCAGAAATATTATCTATAGAAATAATCAAAGCATCTTGTAACATATCACCATATACATGCCCTTCCTAGCATTCATGTGGTTCCCTAAGCCCTTTCCTCTATCCTTTTGTCTTCTCATGTTCTCCATGTTTAATGCATTACCCGATGTCTCACCTGTGATTTTCCACTGCATTTCCTCACTAAGGATAACATCAAATTTTAAAGTGTTTGAACCAGAGACAGAGTTACTTACAGCCATGACCCAGTCATTCCAGCTTTCTGGAAATGAGTACAATATTAGAAGATCCCTGACCTCATCATCAAATTCCACTTTTACAGAACTTAGTTTATTAGTAACTGTATTAAATTCATTTAAATGATTTGCAATAGACCCACCTTCTGACATATTCATATTAAATAATCTCTTCATTAGAAATACCTTATTGGACGTTGAGGGTTTTTCATACAGTTTAACCAATGCGTCCATCATCTCCTTTGTTGTATTTTCTTTCGAAATATTGAAATCCACTGACGCTGCCAGGATCAACTGTATCTTTCCTAGTGCCTTTCTATCAAGAACCTCCCATTCTTTGTCCTTCATGGTCGTCGGTTTCTTTGTTATTCCACCCAATGGTAGGAATAGATCCTTCTGATATAAATAATCTTCTATCTGCATCTTCCATAACTTGTAGTTTTGGCCGTTAAATTTCTCGACCCTAAACTTTCCATCTGCTGCCATTACTCCCACTCGAACCAGGAACCCTCTTTTCCTGCGAGTTACCTTTCGCTCTGATACCAGTTTTTATAAAAACGGGATTGTGGAGAAATAAAATAAAACATAGAGGATACACAATACAATAGAGGCACAGATATACGTGGTTCACCTAGTGTGGTCTATGTCCACCAGAGAAATTTCCAGGTCCTTCCTTTATTATTATCCAGCAAATGAAAGGATACAACCTACAGCACACCTATTTTAGCTTCCTCTTCTTTCTCTCACAGTATCCTCTCTCAGAATACAATATTCACAACGACACATAGTCGCAATACATTTCCCTTATAAAAGAGGGTTTCCTTCTAGGGAAAAAAAACCCTAACACAACTTCTACCGTCAGATCTACGACCTTATAATGAACAGTCCAGATTTACAATGAAATTACAATATACATTTACAAGGAAATTTTTCCTTCGGGGGCCCGCTTTCCCTCGGACCCCACAGAGGGGGATAACCCCCCTCTACACTCCCCCGCGTGGAGGAGTGTACATTCCTCTGGGGTGTAAATTCTTCATGGGGTATAAACATAGCTGGAAAAAAAATACCTCTAAATCAGGTAGATAATCATGCTCCACAA
Organism: Picea engelmannii; assembly: GCA_009831015.1. Lineage (NCBI taxonomy): Eukaryota > Viridiplantae > Streptophyta > Pinopsida > Pinales > Pinaceae > Picea > Picea engelmannii. Next base: position 1,936,877 of record ML777467.1, on the reverse strand, counting down.
CCAACACTAATAATCCTATATAGAGTAGCAACAACCAATTATGACGAAGTATCAACTAGGAGTTTCAACTTTGTTTCCATGGGTGTGTTCATGTATTTACATTCCAACATATCGAATCTTTTGAGTATTTCAACTGCATACTTCCCTTGGTTAAGGAAGATATTCTCTAGGCTCGTCCAAACTTCAAGACCTAAGAAATAATGCATCAGGTCTAGGTCTTTCATCTCAAACACTACAACGAGCTTCTTCTTACAATCTATGATGAGATTTTCTTCTCCTGTTAAGAATAAGTCATCCACATACAGTAGAAATATAACTAGCTCATCATTCATAACCTTGAAGTGAAGGTTAGAATCGGATTTACTCTTGGTAAATCCCAAGATCGTCAGGAAACTATCAATTCTTCCATACCAAGCTCTAGGAGCTTGCTTCAACCCATACAGAGATTTCTTTAACCTGCAGACAATAGTCTTTTTGTCTTCAACTTCAAACCCTTGTGGTTGTTCTATATACACTTCTTCTCCAATAACACCATTTAAGAAGGATGTTTTCACATCCATCTGGTGTAACTTCCACTTCATTTTGGCTACAAGAGCTATGATGGTTCTGATAGAAGTGTATCTGGCTACAGGAGAAAACGTCTCTTCATAATCAATGCCTTCCTTTTGAGAAAATCCATGAGCTAAAAATATTGCCTTATGTTTTTCAATTCTTTTGTCTCCAGCATGTTTTATCTTGTATATCCATTTGGAAGATACAACATCTTTGTTCTTTGGTCTGGGAACTATTTCTCATACATCATTCTTTATAATGGACTAGTATTCTTCTGTCATGGCATCAACCCATTCTTTCTTCTAAATGGCTTCTTCAAAGCAAGTAGGTTCCTTTTCTATGAGATCACACATCAAGGCCATATAATTGGAGAATGTCTTAGGTTTCTTGTTTTGTCTCATGGTTCCTTCTAGGGCACCATACTTCTCTCCATATTGAATATGTTCCCTTTCCCAAGATGGATTTCTCTTGTGAGATATCGTGATCTGGGGAGGTTCTTGAGATTCTATCATATCATGATCTTTTGGAATCTCATCATCAGGAGTAACTATAACTTCCTTCACTAGTTCTGCAACTCAGGGAGCTACAGGTTCTTCTTCATATACTTCTTCAAGCTGGCATTTCCTTGATCTTTTGAGTGTTTAATATTCATCAAAGGTTACATCTATGTTTATCTCAATATGATGGTAACCTGGTATGTAAATTTTGAAGGCCTTAGAGACCTCACAGTATCCAACAAATATTCCCTTCTTTCCTGAAGGATCTAGCTTAGTTCTTCTTTCTTTCAGAATGTGTACAAACATTGGAAAACCAAATATTTTTATATGGCTTACTTCTGGACTCTTCCCAGTGAACATTTATTCGGGGGTTTTGAATCCAATTGCACTATGGGATAATTTGTTTTGGACATAAATTGTTGTTCTTGTTGCTTCAGCCCATAAGTGCATTGGAATATATTGATCGTGGATCATAGTCTTCACTGCTTCCATTATTGTTCTATTATTTCTTTCTGCTACACCATTTTGTTGAAGATTATAGGGAGTGGTAATCTCCCTCTTAATCTCGGAATCTCTACAAAAACTTCCAAATTCATTTGAGGTGTACTCTCCTCCATTATCTGATCTAAGTATCTTGAACTTTCTTTTGGAGATATTTTCTACCAAGGATTTGAATTCCTTGAACTTTTCGAGTACTTCATCTTTTGATTTCAAGAAATAAACTCCAAGTATTGCTAGAATAATCATCAATAAATGACACATAGTATACATACCCACTTAGAGAGGTTGATGGCATTGGACCACATACATCTAAGTGGATGAGCTCCAAGATTCCTTATGCTTTATTGTCGCTCTTTGGGAAAGGATTCTTTATGTTCTTTCCTTGTGCACATCCCTTGCATACACCTTCATGATCAACCTTGAATTCTGGTAAACATGTAACTACCTTGCTTACATATGGTAAGGCTTTGTAGTTGATGTGAGCTAGTCTTCTATGCCAAATTTCACAAGGAATCTCAGTGGAGTGAGTCAAGGTTGCATCTGAGTGACCTTTTAACTTATACAAACCACCTTCTTTTGTTCCAATAACAATTGCATGTTCTATGGTTTTTCCTTTAGACCACATAAGAAATTCCCCATCTATGAACGCAACCCTAAAACCTTTCTTATCTAGACTTGAGTTAGAAATTAATTTCTTTGTCAAACCCGGTACATAAAGTACATTCTTCATTATCATCGGAGTCCCTGAATCAAGTTTGTAGGTGGATTCTCCCATTCCTTTAATAGGATATTGATAATCATCTCTAGGTGAAACTTTCTGGGGAAATTCCTTTTCTGTAAGACTAGAGAGAATGTCTCTCTGACCTGTCATGTGCTTAGAGGCACCACTTTCTATGAGCCAAGTATCCTCTCCAAGTGTCACAGATCCTGAAAGGGAAAAAAATAAGACATAACATTCAATCTCTTATTTAGTCAACTTCGTGGGTGGCTCATTATCTTCAACTACATGGGCATGATGTATTTTGTTATTTCTCTTCTTGTATTCTTCCCTTCTGGCGGGACAATTCTTAGCAATGTGTCCCATATTATCACAATGATAACATTGATAAGAGGAGAAATCTTTTTCTTTTCTTTGACCCTTTTGATATTTCTGGAATCTCCTTGGAGGGTGAGATTCTTTATGGGTGAATCTCTTTGTAGAGTGATATTATTTATGAAGATGGGTCTCCTTTTGGAAATGAGACCTTTTCTTTCCTCCTTTAGCATGCGCATATAAGGCTTTATATTCATCCCTTAATAGTATATCTTCTCGGTTGGCTACTCTTGCTTCTTCTTGAACACATTCTTCCCATATACTATCAAATTGGAGTTTCTCTTTTCTTGCACAGATAGTTTGGATGAAGGCATCCCAGGGTCTTGTGAGACCATTAAGAGTTGTCATGATGAGTTCATATTCATCCAAGTTGTCTCCAATTTCTTCTAATTTTTCTTTGAAATGAGTAACCCTAGAGAAATATTCTTGAACTATTTCTCCTTTCTGCATCTTTGTATTCTTGAGTTGGGTTCTCACGTTCATCTTCTGGTTGATGTTATTTCCTTCATACATTATGGTTAGGGCATCAAACATCTCTTTTGGAGCATTATTGTAATATATTTGAGGGATCAAGTGATATATAATGGAGTCTACAATGATCCTTTTGGCCCTAACCATATCCTTCTTGTACTTTTCTTTTGTTGCATCTTCTTCGGGTTATGGTACATTTTCTTTTATCAATTTTGCAAGGTCATTCTCTTCGAGAATGAGTTCAATTTTGTACTTCCAAGCACAGAATTTTTCCAAACCTTAGAACTTGTCAACAAGCTTGGTGCTTGCAGACATCTTGACCTGGAGCTAGGAAAATGACCAGAAAATTAAAGTTCTCAGAAAGTGAATCTAAACTTACCAGAAGATTCCCTGGGCTGAGGTGAGTAGGCTGGAGTTGTTTGTTTTCAAAAATTCGAAGTCTTACCCATTGAAACTTGACCTGTGCAAATCTGGACTAGTACTACTCGTACTGGTTATGGTTTCCTGGTTTTTTGGTTTTCTTGTACCAATCAAAACTAGGGTTTGACTTTCCAGAGGATCTAGCCACTGAAAGGGTGCACTCAAGCTACCAAATGATGCGCTAGGTTATGGCACACTTCCCTAGATGGTTTTTAGTCATAAATTCCTTTCCAATAAAAATCCCTAATTTTCTTTTACGGCAACAGTGACGTTTTTGGATACCCAGTGAAAGGTGCTCTATTTAGTCAAGATCTGATACCATGTTAAATTTAGATTTGTTATTAAGTTCGTTTCAATTTACTAGAGCATAAAAACATCAGTAGGATCATTGAAAGAAACACAATCACAAGGTACACAACATTTTATCTTGGGAAACCCTCATGGGGGAGAAAACCTAGAAAAAACTTCCTCAATAATAGATTGCCAATACAATGCCAAGACTTAAGACAAAACCATGAAGAAAAGACTAGGACTGAGCATGCACCTCTATCTCCTTCTTCTTGTAACTCCAGCTACCTTCAAAATATGCACACTAGAAGTGTGAGTGAGTGAATGAACAAATGAGGCGCCCTCCTCACTTATAAATATTAGTTAAGGAGGCGCTAGGGTTATGTCTCTTCATCAAGTAGGGTCGAATTCTTCCAATAGTGGTTAAAACCACTTTATTAAATCCCAGAGGTCAACTTTACAAACACCACCATATAATTGTTCTTTGACCAATCCACAAAAGGGGATTTGGTCGTATACAAGACTCGACGTGATCAATCCACAAAAGGGAATTTGATATATAAGATAATAACTCAATTATTATTAGAATATTATTCGAAGTTACAATATTTCAACAATTTGTACTTGTTTTTTAAAACCCACTTGCAGCCAATTGGTTTGGTTCTGAATGGAGGGTCCACCAACTTCCACATACCATTATTGATGAGAGCACCATACTCCTACATGGATTTTTTCCACTCATCATGGGAAGTGACTTCTTCAAAAGGAGTTGGTTAAAATTTTGTAGATAAATTCAAATGACAATCATATGAAACATCCATATCATCTACATCACCTCCATCTTGTCTGGTTGAATTTGTGGTTCCTATCTTTTCGACTAGGCTCATCAACATGACCACTTTCAAGTGTCTTTATGAGCCACTTTGGTGGACCTTTCTGAAATGATCCAGGTTTCTCCATTGATTAAGATGGTGTTGAATTCTCATCAAGACACAGCCATTCAATCCTCTCAATCACATCATCCAAATGAAATTTGGGTTCTGATGAAGTGGTTAGAACTTCTTCATGAGGGGGAGATGGTGCTTCAAAAGGAGATTCCAGATATTGATCCAAGATAGGGATCCCCCCTCCAAGTTGTATAATATCATCATCTAATTCATGATATGTTTTATTTACATGAGTGAATTTATCCAGATGATCAAGCTGCCACTCAACAGTTTTGTCATTCTTGGAGCATTCAAGAAAAATTACATCTCTAGATAAAATGAATTTTGTGTTTACCTCGTCATAAAGACGATATGCCTTGGTGGTATTTGAGTACCCCTAGAATATTCACTTTTGACTCCTTGCATCAAGCTTGTTCCTTTTCTCCTTAGGAATTAAGGCATCGCGGGCGGAATAAAATACCCAATGATGCCTCGCCAAAGGAATGCAGCCATGCAACATTTCATAAGGAGTCTTATTTCCAAGAGCATGAGATCGACACCTATTTTTCACATAAAATACACATAGAACTGCATCATCCCAAAAAATCAATTTCACATTTTTGAAAAACATCATGGAACGAACCATATTTAGGAGAGTCTTGTTTATTCTTTCAACGACACCATTATGTTGAGGATTGTATGGAACTATGGTTTTATTTTTTATCCCATGTTGACGAAGATAGTTTTCAAATCAATTATATGTATATTATCTTCCATTATCAATATGAAGATAGTCAATACAGGACTGAGATTCATTTTGGATCGATACATGAAAAAATTTAAAAGTTTCAAAAGGTTGTGATTTATCTTTCAACAAGTACACCCAACACATCATGGTGTAATCATCAATAAAAGACATGATATATTTGTTACCAATTGCAGATGGAATAGACATGGGGGAACACAAATAAAAATGTATCAATCCAAGTTTTCTACATGCTCTAAAAGTATAATAATGAAATTGTTGTTTGTGATGTTTTCCAAAGATACAAGCATCGCATTGCTTCAGATTCCTAGGAATAGTAAGCAAACCAGAAACACCATTCTTTTTCAACAAATGAAGGTTTTCATAATTAATGTGACCAAATATAGCATGCCATAAGAGACTATATGGAATTGTACCTTCATAATGATGAGAGAGGTATGCAGAATTATGTGCATGAGAAGATGACCCTTTCAGCTTTAGCAGTCTTCCATCTTCCACTCTAGTTATGATGGCCATGTTGTCAGAATCCTTCCTTATTTCATTTTTTCCACCGAAGATATGAATAGAATGGTATTGTTGTCAAATGTGCACAAGAGAAAGAAAGTTCCTTCACATCTTAGGAATATAGAGCACATTGTGTAGAAGAAAATCCGAGAGTCCGGGCAAATTAATCTTGATGGTGCCAATTTAAGGTTTGAGACTTAATTTATCTGCAAAATAAACTATGTCATACACATTATCATTGAAATATTTGAATATGTCTCTCTGGAAGGTCATGTGACATGTTGAACCTATGTAAAGCAACCATGTATCCCTCCAAGAAGAAAATGAAGATTTAAACAAATCTCCAGTTACTCCTATGTTGCAATGGGAAACAATATAATGTGCATATTCAGGTGCCCTACCTTTCGCCAGATATAATGTTTTACCTTAATCTTCTTTTTTATTGTGTTTTTCTTTGATATTCTCTCATATGATCATGCATGTATTTGCTTCATGTGACTCTTTCTTTCCACAATAGTCATAGTGAAGATTAGATCTCTCTCCTTGATTGTGTCTACCCCCCTACCTCTGAAATTCTTTCTTCCACGTCCTCTTTTACTACCTTCTCCTCTAGAAGAATCATGTGATTGATTCTTCCTTTTATGAGAAAGGCACACGATCTAACCAATGGGATACATTGACTTCTTTCCAAAGGCTTTCTTGTATTCTACAACTTTATCCAACGTGTCAAATGTGATGGATTTCATTTGACCACTAGCTTGCAAAGATTCAAGGTAGTGAGAATATGTTTGGTAGAGGGACTTAATCAATGCTATGAGAGGAAGGTCTATATTCACTCCTAGTGGCATCAATGTCATGTGTTATGGCTTTGATATCAAAAGCTAAAGTGATCATCATTCTTCAACTCTAGGTTGAAGAGATTCACCAGCAATTGTATGAGTTCTAGTTCTGGGTGAGAGTCATACAAATCCTTCAATTTCTTTAAAGCACTATAGGATTCATTAAAGGAAACAATATGGCAGCACACCTCTTCACTTATTGTTGAAGAAAGCATAGCATATACTTTCTTGTTTGTCCTTCCATATGGCACGCTCATTATTTGATGTAGCTATTTTTGGTCTACTACTCTTATGTTGCACCTCTGATTCAGCTTATCCTTCATTGGCAGCTTCTACTTTGCAAATTTCATCCCAAAATTTGTTAAAGGTCAAAGTGTGTTTCATCTTTATGTACCATTCTGGGTAATTTTCTTTTCCAATTAGCATTGTTATCGCACAAGTTTTAGGTTGGTAAAATCTCAACCCAACCACCAAATGGTGACAACTTTGAGAAAACCTACCCACTGTCACCATAGGCAGGTATTCTCGTCACTTTAGAAATGATAGAATCACCTCAAGGGGGGGATATCGGTGACCTTAGGGGGAAATGAGATGGAAATTGGGATGTATGAATAGGTGTCCCTATAGGTCAAGTTACTAAGTGTGGAAAAGGGGTTGAATGAGGTCTTGGTGGTAGCCAAAGATTTTCAATTGGTAAGAGTCCCTATGAAGAGTGGTGTACTTGATCGAGACATAAGAACAAGCCAATATATGTATACAATGTTGGGAGGAAAAGAAAATTAATCTTGTTGTCCCTAATTGCAACAGTAAATAGATATATATATATCAACAAGAAACTAATTGCTAAAGATACTAAACAATTTCTAGAAATCCAACAAATAATGTAAGAAATAAACTAGATAAAGCTAGTGATACTCAAGTAAGAAAGCACAGGACTTTAGCAATAAAACAAGTTTGTAATAAAAGGTGTTTGCAGAGATATTTTTCAGCCTTATGGTTATAGAAAAAAAGTTTTTATTGTTAGAATAAAAGAGATGTGTTTGTTTCACCGTAGACAATATATCAATAGTGTCACCCAACCATAGGCACAAAGGCCACCCCTGAGCACCTTAACCTTGACATACAAAATAATTCCAGAAGCAAACCCTAGAACCAATAGCCAACCAAGGTAGCATACCTCTCTCCATACCTAGTGTACCAAGCAGAAAGTCCAAACCATAACCCAGAAGAAATCCCAAACCATAACCAAACAGAAAGTCCAAACCATAACCAAAGAGCAAGTCACCACTACAACAGTTGCAGCTATCCTCCAGTCATGCGCACCACTTGTCATTATGCAGCTGTGAGAGTGAGAGTGTCAAATGAGCTCTAGCGCCCTCTTATTTATAGTCCTCCAAGTGACCTAACTAGGCCGACTTCTACTTCTGGATGATAATAACTTAATATTAATTATTCTCTTGAACCGACTTCTCTTCTAGGATTATTATCCAACGTTTTAGGGTTTCTCTTGCTTCCCAGAATATTCTAGTCTCGTCAAAGGTTACACGTAGAGGTTAATACATTATGCAACTACCTTAATATCAATAGTTACAACAATAAATCCAACCACCAAAACTTACAAAGAGTCCACCCAAAATTTGTGTTAGGCCTAGTAGATTAACTTGGAAAACTTTTAGCAAATTCTAACAGTTGAAAAGCAAGTTATGAGTGAGTAAAGATAGATTTTGTTGCAGACCTAATGGCTGTAAATTTTAATGAGTTATTACTCTAAGAAGACTTAGTCCAATCAAGACTCCCTAGTGGCCTTGACAATTCCTTAGCATGAATAAAAATATCCAATTGAAACAAGATTAGTATCTCACTAAATCATGTTTACCGAGGCAAAGAATTTTTTTCTCCAATGCAAAAAATCAGATTAGTGCCTTCTAAAATTGGGTGAATGGATCTTTAAAACACTAGTTGAATCAATGATATCCCTAGGGGTGTAAATCCTCTTACTCCCTAGGGTATGCCAACCAACATAGGGTGAATCAAGGAGGGTTTACACACTTGTACTTCTCCTAGACACCCTTTTTCAAGAATGACTTGTAACCTTAGCAATAAGATGAAGCATAAATGGAGGGTGTGTCCAACACACTCCTCCTATGGTTTCCACCAACAATTACCAAGAATGAAGCAAGAAAGAACTAACATATGCAGATTTTCCTTATCAATTCCAAGAAAAGAGATATCAAACCCTAGTTCACCATGCAAATTATCATCCCAAAAAAAAAAGAAAAATCCTTCAAGAGGTGTGCATCACTTTACATCATCCATTCACCAAGATAAAACACCAAAAATCATTTGCACAAGAGAGAGATACCAAAAATTCTCAAGAGGGCACAAATTTTAGCCAAGTACTTCTCACAATATGAGAGTTATGTTACAAATGAGATCCACATGATCTCTATTTATACAAAATGTTTAAAACATAGTTTTTCCACATAAATTAGGGCAAAACAAAATATAAGGAGTCAAAAACCCTTATCTTACCCCTTTACACAAATAATAATATTCAATTCACACTTTTGCACATTAGAAACCCTAAAACAAGATGGTGTCACCCCTTTAGGAAGAGGTTTTGACATTTTTCCAAGTCATTGGATAAGAAGGTGGAGGTTGTTGGGGCTCCTAGAGCCTCCTCTTCATGTGCCAAGGTCAATCCATGCCTCCTTCAGTCAAATAATGCCAAGTGTCAATGAGCAACAACTCCATCACCACCAACCCTAACTCTAGGTGACGTCACGCTCCAAAGAATGATGCTTTTCCCTTCCTAGGAAAATTTTTTGGCATGTGAGGGATAGGAAAGGTCCTCCAAGGTGCCTTCTAGGCATCCAAAGGAAATTCATCGTGATCCAACATGTGGGACTTTGGAATCCAACCTGTGGGATTCAATCCCTATGGAAGCCCAAGTGAGGCTTGTTCCTCCAAAATTGTCCACCAAACAAGGTCCTGCAAAATAAAAGGGTATGCCCTCCTAGGATCTCAAGTCAAAATATCATGGAAAGGGAAAACCACATATAATAAACAAGGTGCATAAACATGTGCATCAAAACTACCTCATCAAATTAAACAAATGCTCCAAGACCCTATACAATTGCCCAAGTTTATGTATGGGAGGGTGTCATAAAAGTCCTATTGGGTATACCAAAACCCTCAAGTAGGTGATGCTCCCAAGGATGCCCCTTCAATGCCATGTAGTTGATGATGAGGTGGATAGGGGGGTTAGAATTCATAGTTCAATGAGTTTCATGACATACAATGGATCGTATTATCTCATTTATGGGTGCATTTGTAGAGGGTGTGCTACACCTTCTTCTTCAATGGAACCTTTTTCCAAGCCCATTTATTGTCATTTATTAATTAATTAATGATACAAACACCTTTGCACTCCCAATAGTGAATTCATTATCTTGGGGGGAAGTAACACAGTGTCACTTGAAAGAAGAGTTCCACAAAGTGACATAAGGGAAACCATCAAAGCGTTATAACGCACTAGTGTTAGTCTTTCATTCAAGTGGGATATTTATTATGTGTTTGATCTTTTGCAGGCCTTCAATTCTTTTGAGAGAAGAAATTCATCATTCTCAAGATCTGTCTAGGCGAGCATCTAGAAGGTTTATATTTTAGGCTTTTATCTTTTTCCATCCACCATCCCCCTGGTCCTTCATCCCCTTCTTCCCATGAAATCAAGTACATGCCCTTATTGGGTCACTAAATTTCAAGAGCCTAGAAGAGGGAAATGTGATGGGAATGAAAATGAGCAAAATTTGATAAGTATGGTCGGGAATGGTACAATGACCCCTCAAAGGACCCCTAGTTGCACCCATTCCCAAAAATTTGGCCACTTACTAAGAAATCAATGACACTCACCAAGGTGAAACGAGGTCAAAAGCATGATGTCCAAGAAGGAATTCTATAATCAAAATTAGCTTCAATACAACATGTTTAAATGCCTCAAATATTAGGGTGATTACCTACCACAATACCTGACTTGTACCACATGGAGAAAGACCCATGTGCCTTCCAGAAGCTATCTGGTGTGGTGGATACGCTGATGATGGATCCAAACTGTGGTGATAGAGCAGCCTTACATATGTGCAAGTGGAAATTGTTTGTCATGTGGTCTCTCGGCACTCCATATCTACAACCTGAGGCCCTCGAGACATCATCTCCTTAGTCATCCCACAAAATGGGGATAACATTTGGCTCCTACTTGGGGACATGTGTTCATTGTAGAGTGCATGAGAACCGCAGCATCTCCTGGTAGACTTGTTCCTACTACAAAACAAAAAAATGTAAAATATAGGGTGGTTCTATCACCCCTTCATCCATATACATCAAAACCAAAATGAAACTAATCTAGAAAAGAAAATTTTAGCATTTTTTCAAAAATTTCTAAACTAAGCATGAAATCAATATGCAAGTAGAGAAAAATGAAATATGAAATGCATCTAAACTAATATGAGCAATCAATATGAAAATGCAAGGAAAGAAATATGACCTACCTACTTACTTGGGGCCTGGGCCCTGAAGAAGTCAAGTAACCTGAACATAAGGTCAAAGAAAAGACCCATCCACTGATAATGGCATCTTTCTCCCATCCAAAGCTGTCAAATAATACTTTTCTTTGTCGGACTTCTTGACGATGTAAGTGCCAAGATAGTGATCCATCATCCTTCTAGTCATACTTGGGCTTGCCCTTCTTCTTTTCCCACATGAGAAAAATACTTCCTTCACTATAATTTATGTAAGGTATGTTCTCAATGTATGTATAAAAAGGAGGTTATGTGTTGACTACCCTTTTGATGGCTTGTTTGCATTCTTCATCTTCTTTATTCAATATTTGGATAGACCCTGGTTCTTTCCCTTGGAACTTTGCAAGTGTTTCTTTGCATTCATTTGTCCTTGGGAGGAGCATGTCTATGGAGTCCTCCTGCATAAATGGAAATTCATGTGGATCGTACTCAATGGTGTATGGGACTTCATCAAATTTATATTCACTAATGTAGTCAGGATCGTTGGGATCAATCACATGCTTGTCAGCTCGCTCTCGACTGTATAATACCTCAAAAGTGCCATATCCCATGAGGATGTGTGCATGGGTGAGTTCCATGATAAGGAAATCCCCAGGGGAAACATACCAACTTCTCAATAAGATCATCCACCAAGCATCAGGAACATCAATCACCACTATATTCATGAGGAGGTTGATATGTGGAAAGTCAATCAAAAAGACCTCAACGTCCTCACATAACCCATAAACCTTGACCATTTTAGAATCAATGCCACATATGTTTCCATAGGGTGGGGTTGTCTTCAAACCAAGATGTTGCATTACTTTCAATGACATGACATTCGCAGAGGCCTCAAAATCCAGCATACAGTTTTTCAAACAGAGGCCATTCATGCCTAATGAAAGATAGAAAGGAGAATTGTTGTCCTTTTGTTGATCGAGATACATAGTGTTAAAAATGATCGGAGGATCTTTCTTCTCGGTTGGTACCTGTAATAACTTCAAGACTTCCTTTCTTACAGAAGAGATCTTACACATCTTTTTCATTGGGACCGTCATATTCGGTTTTTTAAACATGGTTGCAACATCTATATTCAACTGAATCTCATATGTGGGAGTTAGCTTAGGAATAAACTCATGTACTAGAGGTGGAGGTGGTGGGACTACCTTCTTTGTTAGTGGAGGAGGACTAGTAGGCTATGATGGATGGGATGAAGATTTATTTATTCTAGTGTATGTCAAATATTCTCTCTTCTTTAGCTCCTTCCTCTGATCATTTGTCAATTTATTTAAGGTTTGGAGTCTCCCCTCTCTTTCCCCCTATCTTTTGGCTTCGTCAATATGTTCCTGTGTGACTTCTTCCTCTTAGAAATTACAGATCATATCCATGAAATTCATATTTTCGGAAGAATCTTCATCTCGTTGGGGAAAATCATATTCTCTATGAGGCTCATGGCATGGAGAAAACCAAGTTGTCTATTCTGTGTCAACCATCCCAACCGGTTTCAAAGTATCAGGGGCATTTGCCTCTTGTTGAGGATTTTGTTTCCAACCTATGGCATCTCTCTGTTGTCTAGTAAAATGAGGCCTAAAGGTAGATTGATTTCTCTCCACGGTTGTCAAATGGTCCATGATTTGATTTGTGCTTGGAAAAATTGAGTATCCGTTTGATCTATCTTCTAAGTTAAGAGGGAAATCAGATCGGGAGCACTGCTACTGGAATCTTTATTATTTTCTTCTTCCTTAACATGAGGATACTAAAAAGGATCTACCTTCGAGTCAAGGAGATTCTCTTCAATCTTTGCAATGTACTCTTTGGCTTGTTCCAAATAAGTGGGATTCTTGTCCTTCGGGATAAAGTGAAATTTCCTATCAAATGCATTCACATAAAGGAGACGAATTGTTGCAGTTGTAGGATGCAAATCTGTCAAAATATGGTTGTATAACCTATCAAATCTGGTGTCAAATTCACTCACTGTCTCATTCTCCTTTTTATTTATTTGATTGAATTAAGCTACAAGCATCCTATTGTCTTTCTTTGTTGTCCATCTTCTCTTGAATAACTTGGTAAAATATTCTTAGGATGTGATGTGGTTATCGGGAATACCCTTGAACCATCTAAGAGCTTCTTTAGTTAGTGATGAATCCAATAGCTTCATGGCTACATCATCATGCTCAACTTCTGCATTCTCCATGTTCCAACCTATTGTGTAGAGATGATCTCCAGCAGTCACTGTATTGATTTCTGGGAATTTTGGCAACCACTTGTTTGATTCTTTTGGCATTGTGTTGGGATATCCAGGGATGGTAGCCATGTTAAGGGGTTTGTAGAGGTATTTTTCCCAAGGGTGATCCATTGGAGCAACGGGAAGGGTACCGTGGAAAAGGGTTTTGACAATGGGAGACTTGAGGGAAGGCCTTCTTCGGTAGACCTTGGAAGTTTTAAACCTCTATGGGGGGAAAGGATTAAGGGAAGAAGAGTTCTTGGAAGGTGGAGTCATCAAATGACCTTCAAGAAGAGCTCATCAAAAGTGAAAATGGAACGTCCTTTATGTGGATTCGCCAGAAAAACTATGAAAGAAACTTTGGGGTAGCTTGTCAAAGTATCATTAGGGTTCGAAAGAGGATTCAAAATCCTCCCTGAAAACGACACCAAAATGTTATCACACAAGTTGTAGGTTGGGAAAATCCCGACCCAAAAACCAAATGGCGACAAATTTGAGAATACCTACCCACTGTCACCTTAGGCAGGTATTCCCCTCACTTTAGACATGATAGAATCACCTCAAGGGGGGAATCATGGTGACCCTAGGGGGAAATGATATGGAAAGTGGGATGTATGAATAGATTCCCCTATAGTTCAAGTTAATAAGTGTGTAAAATGGGTTGAATGAGGTCTTGGTGGTTGCCAAAGGTTTCCAAGAGGTAAGAGTCCATGTGAAAAGTGGTGTACCTGTCCGAGACACAAGAACAAGCCAATATGCGTATACAATGTTAGGTGGAAAAGCAAGTTAAGTTTGTTGTCCCTAATTGCAACAGTAAATATAGATATATATCAGCAATAAACTAATTGTTAAAGTTGGTAAACAATTTCTATAAGTCCAACAAATAATGCAAGAGATAAAGTAGATAAAGCTAGTGATACTCAAGTAAGCAAGCACAAGACTTTAGCAATAAAACAAGGTTGTAATAAACGGTATTTGCAAATATATTTTGAAGCCTTATGGATGTAGAAAAAAAAAATTACAGTAGTAAATCCAACCACCAAAACTTACAAAGAGTCCACACAAAAGTTGCGCTAGGCCTAGTAGATGAATTTCGCAAACTTTTAGCAAATTCTGACGGATGAAAAGAAAGTTATGAGTGAGTAAAGAGAGTTTTTGTTGCATCCCTAATGGATGTAGATTTTAATGAGATATAACTCTAAGAAGACTCCCTAGTGGCCTTGACAAGCCCTTAGCATGAAGAAAATTATCCAATTGAAACAAGATTTGTATCTGTAAAGACCCGGATTCAATTAACATTTAAAAATTCTACCAAATGTACAGTAATTCCTACTAGGTTTATAAAGAAGAATAATTCCAAATTTTCTTAACACTTACGCATGAAAAA
>ML777467.1:1891319-1913483 GCA_009831015.1 Picea engelmannii | reverse complement strand
TTTTTAAAATTGGGTGAATGGGGTATTTAAAGCACTAGTTGAATGAACAAGATCCCTAGGGGTGTAAATCCTCTTACTCCCTAGGGTATTGCAACCAACTTAGGGTAAATCTAGGAGGGTGTAATAATTGTACTTCTCCTAGAGACCCTTGTTCAAAAATTACTTGTAACCTTAACAATAAGATGAAGTATAAATGGAGGTGTATCCACCATACTCCTCCTAGGGTTTCCACCAACAATTACCGAGAATGAAGCAAGAAATAACTAACATATGCAGATTTTCCTTACCAATTCCAAGAAAATAAATATCAAACCCTAGTTCACCATGCAAATTATCATCCAAAAGAAAAATAACAAGCCTTCAAGAGGTGCGCATCCCTTCACTTCATCCATTTACCAAGAGAAAACACCAAAAAACATTTGCACAAGAGAGAGATACCAAAAATTCCCAAAAGGGCGCAAATTTCAGCCAAGTACTTCTCATAATGGGAGAGTTATGTTAGAAATGAGATTCACATGATTTGTATTTATACAAAATGTTTAAAACATAGTTTGTTCACTTAAATTAGGGTAAAACATAAGATAAGGGGTCAAAAACCCTTATCTTACCCCTTTACACAAACAATAATATTTAATTCACACTTTTGCACATTAGAAGCCCTAAAACAAGAGGGTGTCACCCCTTTAGGGAGACGTTTTGACACTTTTCCAAGTCATTGGAGAAGAAGGTGCAAGTCATTGGGGCTCCTAGAGCCTCCTCTTCATGCCCTAAGGTCAATCCATTCCTCCTTCGGTAAAATCATGCCAAGTGTCAATGAGCAACAACTCCAACACCAACAACCCTAGCCCTAGGTGACGTCAAGCCCCAAAGAATGACGTGTTTCCCCTCCTAGGTAATTCATTTGGCATGTGAAGGCTAGGCAAGGTCCTCCAAGGTGTCTTCTAGGCCTCCAAAGGCAAGTCATCATGATCTGTCATGTGGACCCTTGGCATCCAACCTGTGGGATTCAATCCCCATGGAAGCCCAAGCTGGGCTTGTTCCTCCAAAATTGTTCACCAAACAAGGTCCTACAAAACAAAAGGGTACGTCCTCCAAGGATCTCAAGTCAAAATATCATGGCAAGTGAAAACCACATCTAATAAACAAGGCACCTAAACATGTGCATCAAAACTACCTCATCAAATTAAACAAATGCTTTAAGCCCCTGTACAATTGCCCAAGTTTAGGTATGGGAGGGGTGTCATAAAACTCCTATTGGGTAGACCAAAACCCTCAAGTAGGGGATGCTCCCAAGGATTCCCCTTTAAAGTCATGTAGTTGATGATGAGGTGGATAGGGGGGTTAGACTTCATAGTTCAATGAGTTTCATGGCATACAAGGGCTAGTATTATCTAATTTATGGGTGCCTTTATAGAGAGTGTGTTGCACCTTCTTCTTCAATGCAACCTTTTTTCGAGCCCATTTATTGTCATTTATTAATTAATTAATGATCCAAACATGTGTGAACTCCCAATAGTGAATCAATTAGCTTGGGGGGAAGTAACACAATGTCACTTGAAAGAAGAGGTCCACAAAGTGCCATAGGGGTAAGCATCAAAACGTTATAACACACTAGTGTTAGTTTTTCATTCAAGCAGTATATTTATTATGTGTTTGATCTTTTGCGGGCCTTCAATTCTTTTGAGAGAAGCAATTCATCGTTCTCAAGACCTATCTGGGCAAGAATATAAGAGGTTTATATTTTAGGCTTTTATTTTTTTCCAGCCACCATCCCCCTAGGCCTTCATCCCCTTCTTCCCATGAAATGAGGTACATGCCCTTCTTGGATCACTAAAGTACAAGGGCCTAGAAGAGGGCAACGTGATGGAAATGAAAATGAGTGGAAAGTGATAAGTATGGTTGGTAATGTTACGATGACCCCTCAAGGGACCCCCAGTTGCACCCCTTCCCCAAAAGTTGGCACCTTACTAGGAAATCGATGACACTCACCAAGGTGAAACAGGATCAAAAGCATAATGTCCAAGAAGACGTTATAATCAAAAGAATCTTCAATAAAATATGCTTAAATGCCTCAAATATTAGGGTGATTACCTACCACAATACCTAACTTTTACCACATGGAGAAAGACCCATGTACCTTCCAAAAGCTAGCTGGTGTGGTGAATGCGTCGACAATGTATCCAAACTGTGGTGATAGAGCGGCCTTCCATATGTGCAAGTGGACACTGCTAGTCATGTAGCCTCTCAGCACTCCATATTTTCAACTTGAGGGCCTCGAGACATTATCTCCTTAGTCATCTCACAAAATGGGGATAATGAGCACCACGCCAACTATGGACATGAGAGAATTCATCTTCCAACAGAACTCTAAAGCCACCTAGAAGTGAGATATTTCAGAACAGAAAAAATGCACAATGAGACTACAACATAAGCTACCTCACAAATCTAACTTTATCTTTGAAGAACAATAGGTTTGCTAGCTAGTTCAAGCTTCTATGTCCAATACTTCAAGAAATCTCCAACATACCACTAACAAATGATGGATGTCAGAATTTGGTTTAAGCATTGACAAGATAGACATTAAAGCGCATTTTCAGATCTCTATACTTATGTCATGAAAACAATTTTCTTAGAGTTGATTAAAAATCAAAGAGTACAGTATTAACCCTAAAACGTAAAGCCTTCGTAGGCAAATAGAACAACAAACTAATAGAAATTACAGACCTTGTTATCGCACAAGTTGTAGGTTGGGAAAATCTCGACCCAGCCACTAAATAGCAACAACTAAGAGGTCACCTACCCCCTTTCACCTTAGGCAAGTGTCCCCATCACTTTACAGGTGAGGTAGTCACCTCAAGGGGGGAATCTTGGTGACTCTAGGGGGGATGAGATGAAAAATTATGAATATGGCGATGAAGTCCCTAAAGTTCGATTCTAAGTGATATGAAGGTCTTGGAATGGAGTCTTGGGAAGGTCCAAGGGTTTCAAAATATGTTGAGTAACCTGCAAATGGTGAAATACCTGCCCGAGACACAAGAAAAACAAGCATATATTGAAATACAATCAATTGGACAAGCAAGTTAATCTTGTTGTCCTTAATAGAAGTTTTTAGTAACAATGTATATCATCAATAAAATGACACCATAATCTACAAGATAAATGCTAGAAATCAAGTAGAAGATACAAGAAAAAAGACTAGCAAAACTCAAGATGAAAACCAAGATACTAGCATGAAAAGATAAGGTTGGTGTAAACACTTTTCTGCAGAAAATTATATCAGCCTTATGGCTATAACAATAAAGGTATTACAACAAGAAAATAAGCCACTACAACTCCTCCAAACTTTTCCACAAAGTTCGCTAGAGCAAGTAAGAAAAGGGTGCAAACTTTGGGCAATTTCTAGTGGTTGATAAGAGAGTTATTCAAGCAAATTGAGTTAGGGTTTTTGCAACCCTAATGGCTGAAGATGCAAATTTGTAACAGCAGAAAGAACTATCCCTTTGATGGGGAGGCCCTAGTGGTTGTGAGGTGCTCTAAGCACAAGGAACACAATCCAAGTTGCAAAAAGTAAATATGACAAGAAATTATGTTTCCCATTGCAATATTTTGTTTCTCCAATGCAAGATTAGTGCATTTAGTTATGGGTTAATGGGGTCAAAAATAAAGAGCTAGGGTTACTAAACCCTAGGGGGTGTAAATCCTCTTACTTCCCAAGGTAAGCAACCTAGCTAGGGTTTGAAGATGAGGGTTGTAAATCCTCTTACTTCCTCAACAAAACCCTTGCAAAATAACTTGATAAAATGGTGAAAACTATGATAGGGGTGTATATCCTTATACTCCCTATATAGCCTTGGCCAAAACAACCTCAACTTGAATTATAAATGATAATAAGGAGGTAAAGAAACCATACCATTCAAGAAAAATCCTTAACATGCCAAAGTAAACCTCCACAATAGTTAAAAAATGACCTCCTAAGGATAGTGCACCATCATCATCATCAACCATAACCATAAAAGCATTATTCCATAGCACAAAAGGCAAAATACTTCAAGTGTAGCGAAAATTTCAGTCCAAGTACTTCTCACAAGAGGGAGAGTTATGTTTGAAATGAGATCTTATGATCTATATTTATACAAAATTTTATTAACATAGTTTGTCCACATAATTAAGGGTAAACCACAAAACTAGGGGTCAACAACCCTAATATTTCCCCTTTAACAAAGTAATATTAAATAATTCACTTTAATTTCACTTTTGCACATAGAAAAATCCCTAGTTATATGGATGTCACCCCTTTAGGGGATGTTTTGGCACTAGAAGAAGGTTGTTAGTGATGGAGGAGTGTAGAAAGGCTTTCCAAAGACACATGTCAAGCGTCCAAACAAATTCCTTCATGATTAAGGCTCAAGCCCCTCAAAACATCCTTGTGCCAATGCATGTCAACCTCACCACCAAACCCTAACCCCCCTAAGTGACACCATGCCTCTAAAGGTGATGTTTTGTCTCTCCTAGGAAAAACGTTTGGCATGTGGGGGTAGGCTATGTCATCCAAGTCACATTTTATGCCTTCAAAGTTTGATCTCTCTCATCCGACATGTGTGCCCTTGGCATCCACCTATGGGCTTCAAGCCCCATGGAAGCCCAAGCTAGGCTTGTTCTTCCAAAACTTTCCACCAACTAGGTCTTGCAAAGACAAATAAGCACGCCCTCCAAGGATCTCAAGTCATAACATCATGATAATTGAATCCAATAAATAAATGAGCCACCTAAGCATGTGCATCAAATATCACTATGTCAAACAATTAAGTGCTCAAAGACCTTATGTGACTTGTCAAGATTGAATATGGGAGGGTTGACGAGGTGTCCTATTGGGTAGATCTTTCCCCAGGTCAAGGAGAGTTTCCAAGAGATCCCTCTCTAATCCATGTAAAGTGTGTGAAGTGGTTAGGGTCAAGACTCAATGAGCATAGGGCTCATGACATATAAGAGGTCATAGTGTCTCATTCATGGGTGCCTTTGTAGAGGGTGTGTGGTAACTTCGTTTGCAATGCACTTTTTCCAAGCCCATTATTTTGTCATTATTTCTTTCTTTCATAAATTTAAGGAAAGGTTGAAGGCCATTGCCCTGGCGTGGTGTCCAGATAATGTCAGTGTCACCCACAAATACCTAGTGGAAATGAGAAGGTTGGCTCGTGATGAGACCCCCTTTCTCTCATCAATGCAACTGAGAGCCATTACCCTGGCTTGGTAACCAAATGTTGGTAATGGCATACCACTAGATATCCATGGACATGATAGGTCGACTCGTGATGAAACCTCACATCATTCAACTAAAATTTTAATCATTCTTAATCATATTTCTTGTGGGTCCCCCTTTTCTCAAGGATAAGTGTTTCATTTTTTTCTTGGGTGATCCCTGGGCGAAGCATCTA
The DNA here is from genome assembly GCA_009831015.1 of Picea engelmannii. NCBI lineage: Eukaryota > Viridiplantae > Streptophyta > Pinopsida > Pinales > Pinaceae > Picea > Picea engelmannii. Next base: position 1,908,051 of record ML777467.1, on the reverse strand, counting down.
GAAGGTTCATTACAAAGGCTTTTATCTTTTACCCAACATCAATCTCTTTGAACCTTCAGCCCCTTCTTCCCATAGAATGAGGGACAACCCCTTCTTGGGTCAATACACCCTAAAATCCCAAAAGATAAGGAAATGGGGGGAAATAGTGATAAGTATGGTCAGGAACGATATGATGGCTCTTCAAGGGAGTTCCTAGTAGAAAACTCATCCCCGATGAAGACCACTTACTAGGGCACAATGTTAACCACCAAGGTGAAGCAGGGCAAAAGACATAATGTCCAAGCATATATCATGAAATCTAGAACAATCTAAGATACAACATACTTAAATGTCTTGAATATTGAAACGATGTTCACCATAATACTAACTTGTACCTCACATAGCAAGGTCCACTGGAAGCCAACTGAAGCAGTGGATGTCATCTGAAAATCTGTGACCTCTGTGGTGGTGAGAAAGGTCTCCATCTGTGCAAAAAGAAATTGTTGGTCATGTAGTCTCTCAACACTCCATATCTACAACCTGAAACCCTCAAGACATAATCTCCTTAGTTATCCACAAAATGGATATAACATACCCAAAATGAATCTGCAATATTATATGTATAATACTTCGATTATCACTGTTACTCTTCGTCAAAAAACTTCTCAACGTTGTCGTTGTCATCCAAGAAGCATTCTACTGATAAAAGCACTTACATTAGCATGAGGACCCAAAATATCCATTCCTATCTTATGGTCAAAATCCTAGTTACCAACGATGATAGGTGCTAGTCGGAATTCCAATGCATCAAGGAATAATAATGTGAGTCATGAGAGACCCACTGAAATAATAGTAGGGGGCGATGAGAATCTGAATATGTGGCAGAACGTTACAGTGAGTCGTTGCAAGGAGGCAAAGAAAGTTCTGAAGCGTATGAGGATTGGGAATACCATGGGCGTGTGAAGAATCGAATAGATAATATCATGAGCGTGAAGAATTGGATAGAAAATACCATGGGCGTGGAGAATCGAATCCTGGTTCTAAAATTAGGGTTTCTAAAACTACATAGAGAAAGCTCATATCCTTTAAAGGTGAGTCCCACCACTCTAAACGAGTGAGCCTGCAACCTTATTTGAATGAGATCGCATTATCAAAAGGGTGACTCGCACATTTCGAGCCCAGAAAATGAGAGGCGGGAGGGGAATTGGAGACAAAACCAAAGGAGGGTATTGGAGATGAGGCGGGAGAGATACCTTGACGCCTACGCAGAGATGAGGGCACAGATAGGCATACTAACGCAAACTGGAAGGATAGCAAGGAGAGGGACATTTCTTCACATGAAAGGAAGGAAAGAAAACGCCTTGAGAAGAGAATCATGGAGTCAACATATTCTAATACCACTATGGGCACTGAATGTAACTCCACACTTGATACTTTGTATTTGTATTGATATGAAACCTTCATAAATACATATTCGGATGACTTTTGGTTTTCATCTTTGTAATGAATTACTTATAATTCTTCACATTTCAATTATTTACAAATTATCATAATCACTAGAATTAGGTATCCAACAGGTGTTATGCATTAGTTATTACTTCTCCATGATTTTATTAATAATGTTTTTGAAAGTGTATGTATCATGCAAGACACAAGCAACTTTCCCAATGTGCTTATCATATGGACATGAACCGATGTCAAAACAATGGGGAGAGGAAAAAGCCTTATGGGAAATAAGGTCAATTTTTTCAAATTACATAGTGTGCTACTTTACAGTTACTAGTGTTAAAAAAATATTATTGGAAACTCAATATTTTAAAATGAAAGTAGATATATTAAATATATTAAAATAAAATTAGATATCATAAAGAAATGAGAAGAAGAGGGAACTTTTAGTTGGAAATTGACATTATTGGCTAGATTACAGTGATGCCAAGTGGTGTAGAAGGTAGAATGTGCCACCTTACAGTTACTAGTGTTAAAAGAATATTAAAAGAATATTATTGGAAACTCAATATCTTAAAATGAAAGTAGATATATTAAATATATTAAAATAAAATTAGATTTCATAAAGAAATAAAAAGAAGAGGGAACTCTTAGTTGGAAATTGACATTATTGGCTAGATTTTACAGTATTAAAAGAATGTGAAAAAGAGAAAAAAGATCACAGTGATCTATGTTGGATATGGTAATCTTGCTCATTTTGTTTCATCATATTGTAGGTTCATAGGGTCAATGGTTTAAATTGAAGCTTTGGGTTGGTAGGGAGGTACTCTATAAACATGCAACTTTGGATTTCAAGTGATATTGTAAGGTAAGTTTCACTTTCATTTCAATGACTTGCTTTGAGTATTCCATTTCTTAAATTATATTTATATTTATAATTTTATGTCAAAAGCATAAAAAATCTTAATATAAGAACCTTTATCAACCATTCATATGTTAGAGGATTCTTCATGTTCTTGTTCATGTTCTTGGACATAAATAAAAGGGGGAATCAATTACTTTATCAACTTAAAATTAACAACTTCAAATATAAAGGTTTAAAATTCTCTATGATTGTCTTGCTTTCCATAATTGGAGTATATCATTGATGGCAATGCAAGTACATTTATGTCATAGCAATCATTATTATAGTGCTTGCTTGTTGTGATAACTCACTATTATAATGTAGTATTTGAGCTTTTAAAAATTAATAAGCAAAAAAAATCATAAGTTTAGATTTTCTTCTTTAAAAACATTCATAAATAATGAAGATTGAAAATTTTCACAAACTTTTTAATTGTTCAATGCTCTTTATTGAGTTTCACCTTAATCAAGCTAAACACCTTCATGAATTTCAACCATTTTTTACTCTATACTCTTCAAAATTCAAAAATGAATGAATCAAATAATACAAATTATATTTACTACAAATATTTTTAAACATTAAAATAAAAAAAAAATTATTAAATAAAATTTTAAACATTAAAATAAAAAGATTATTAAATAAAATTTTAAACATTAAAATAAAAAAAATATTAAATAAAATTTTAAATAATATAGTATATAATTCAGGTGAAATTATTTTTTTTTTCAAATTAAAACATTAAAATATTTTATGTTTTAATGTTCAGGTGAAATGTTTTAAAAACATGTGTTTCCTCTTACGAGGTCACATGTTCAAATCGAGAGGGGGGTAGGGTATGTATATCTTCGTAGACTTTACCAGTGAAATCGCTGGGTGGAGGGGGGTCCCTTGTCATACAAACAGGGGGGTCTCATACACCAATTTGGTGTGCTGGCTTGACCGTGACCTTAAAAATAGATTATTAAGTGGGCCTAATGGTTAAGAACATGTGTTTCCTTTTAAGAGGTCACAGGTTCAAATCCAGAGGGGGGTAGGGTATGTATACCTTCGTAGACTTTACCAGTCAAATCGCTGGACGGAGGGGGGTCCCTTGTCCCACAAACAAGGGGGTCTCATACACCAATTTGATGTGCCGGCTTGGCCGTGACCTTAAAAATAGATTATTATTATTATTATTATTATTATTATTATTATTATGTTGAATGGGAAGAATATGAAGATGGTCCTTTTCAATGGTTTAATAACACCATTAATGATGTGGATAGTAATCAAAATTTAAGTGACGATTTTATTGATAGTATTAATCCTTGAGGTGTAGTCGGTGACGGAGTGTGAGTGTGTTGTTAAGGCACTTTGTGATGTTAAGTCACTGGTTCGAAACCTGCGGGAACAAAAAAATCCAACAATGTTAAGAGTTGGTGTGGCTCAGACCAGGTGCGATCCCCAGGTGATTTTGACGGCTTAGATGCCCCTGAGTCGCGGTTTCTCAGCCACAAGCTAATCCCACGGGTCACGGACAAACTAGCTAACAAAAAAAATGAAAACACATATATTCATTTTCCAAAGCAATGTTATAAAAAGTTCCAATAACGATTATGTAAACAAAGGTCTTCCTATTAAGAAAAAATTCTATAATAACATCAATGTAAAGAAGAGAGTGAAAAATCTTTCAAATGATGATGGTATCAATAACTAAAAAGATTTTCCTCCAAGTTAAAGATCTAGAAAAATTGCTAATAAGAAAGGTATTTGATAAAAAAGAGTGACATGATGATGGTATCAATAACTAAAAAGATTTTCCTCCAAGTTAAAGATTTAAAAAAATTGATAATAAGAAAAGTATTTGCAAAAAGTTAAAAGTTTAGAAAAATTGATAATAAGAAAGGTATTTGAAAAAATAAAGAGTGACATTCGGAGTGGTTAGACCCGTTGGTATTATTCTTAATCTCAAGGGAAAGAAAATTGACTTATGTGCCACGCTCAAGGACAATTACGTAGAGGTGTATGCTCTTCCAGGATTGTTATTGCTCAATGCAGATAGAATAATGACTTTGATCATCATTGGTCATTCAAACATAATTATCGACCTTTGAACAACTCTAAAAGGGACTTCTTTAATGACTTTGATCATCATTAGCAATTCAAACATAATTGCCAACCTTTTGAACAACTCTAAAAGGACGACTTCTTATAGCAAGTTAGTATCACTCATTGCCGAAGTTCAAAATGAAACCCTTTTGTTTTCAAGAGGTTACCTTCAATGAAACCCTTTGTTTTCAAGAGGTTACCTTCTTCAGTCCCAAGGATCTCAGCCAACACTTTGAGGGAATGAATGATGAAGCCACAGAATTGAATGAAGAAATCCTTAAAATAAAGGGGGCATGTTCATCCCATCCCCCAAGTTTATTTACAATTTACCAAACATGAGAGCACATTACGTATCCACCAACCAACATGTCAAAGCAGTGACGACCTCTGGTGATATCAAGCGAGCAATGGGGGATACAAAGAGCATCACTACTATGCAAGCATCGCACATGCTAAACACAGCCCACAGCCGACGTTTTGAAACGCGCTGCAAATTCTCTGAATTCAGGGGAATAATGGCTCAATATGCAAGTGGTATGTTCGCTGATAGCTCATGGTGGTGGTTAACCCTGGTTCAACACATCATTCAAGTAAGAATCCCTTATCGTCTCTTATCAGTGCTTTGGAGTCTTTGTTCAGTGTGTTGGGATTCAATAGTTTTGCTTTGGTGTTCTGACATATAAATTTGTTTTGGTGCTCTGTTGTTGGGGCTTCAGATTTTGGGTGCTCTGGGGTTCAGATTTTGCGTATTGGGTCTGTTATGGTTCTTTATATCGATGTTGGGTCTTTAAGGGTCTTGGGAGGTTTTGTTCGTTGTTGGGGCGGTTTCAGATTTTGCGTATTGGGTCTCTCTAAGCTGTTCAGTTCCTTTTGGATCTTTGCTTGGAGGTTTTGTTCGTTGTTGGTGCTTCCGATTTTGTACGGTGGCCCTCATCCGCCTCACCCTATCTCCTATGGTGTAGTTCTCTCCCTGGATTGGTAATTACCTGAGGTCTGTAGTTTATGTTACTTGGGAATTTCAAGGCTAGTCTTTGGGAATTGCTCCTATGGACATTTTTTTATTTTATTCATTGGGCAACAAATAGAATGAGAATGAACAATTTTAATTATAGATACCAAAGCTCGTGAGAATGAGCAACAGTGCTATTTATTATGACCATAATTTCAAAAAAAACGTATTTTTACCCCTTTAAAAAGTGAAAAATATTGATGTTAACAATAATAATAATAACCTATTGTAAGGTCGTATATAACCATTCATCCACTATTAATACAACCTCCAACTCTATGATAGAATAACCCCCTAGCCATGTACTAATATTATCCATCACAATATAATATACTCTAATATTTCAACCATGTATTAACATTCCTATAATGCATAATATAATCACGATATATTAGCCATTTGTTAATATAACTATAAAGCCTAACCCTAAAGTAAATCATATATTAACAAAAAGTCTTACTAACAATTAGATTATAATAATTACATATAATACAAAATTTCAAAGAAAATAAAAAGCCCTGAAAGGTGCAATAATGCCACTTCATGCCTAATCTTTGCTTTTCTGAGAATATACTCTGAAACTAGTCTTTGCTTTTTTGAGAATACTCTGAAAATAGTCTTTTGCTTTTTTTAGAATACTTTGAAACGAGGGTTTTCTAGAATTACTGTCACTATTATGTATGGTGTTTGTCGAGTTAGCTAAATTATTTGTTTGACTATTTGCCGTCACCTTCAGATTATATGTCACTATTTTGCTCGGTGGTTGTCGAGTTAGCTAAATCATTTCTTTGACTATTTGGAGAAGATCCGTCACCTTGAGATTCTTTGTCGTTGATTGATTATAACGAGTATACAAAAATATCTACAAAAATCAATTTGGTATGTGGAAAAGAAAACGAGGTAGCATTTAAGAACATCGATAGTAATTCCTTAAAAAACTGGGGTTTACTAACCCAAAAATAAATGCTGTTGCTGTAAACATTTCAATGTATTCATAAACAAACTTCTGCTGGAATTCAAAAATTAAATTTGCAACTTCTATTACGATTGCAGTAATAAAGAAATTGAATCCACACTATTTCTCCTCAACTATGCCGGAAACGTAGAAAATAAACAAAATTCTAAGCAAGAGGAAGGGGTAAGCTCACATTTGTTGGTTAGTTGCAATTTATAAACTTTCCCTGTGGCGAACTGCAACTTTGTGTGCTGTCTCTGCAAAGCAACTATTTAGAGAACCTGAAAGCCACGCATCTTAGAGCCCACAAACCTACTCCTGTAATTTTTCTTGCAGAGCCAAGAAACTATTTTCCAAGATTGTCTTGTGATACCCACAAGCTTGTTTATGCAAACTTGCTACTGAATTGTGCCCTTTGCAATACATGGTCTAAATAAGTGTGTTAGGGAGTTGTGTATGTAGATTGAAGTACAATGTGTTCTGGTTTGCCAACCTTCTTCCTTTTCATAAATCTAAAAGAAAATCTCATCTGGCACAACATACTAGACCGATACACAACCCAGTGGTACATAAACATCCAAATGAGATTGACTAAACAGTAAATAAACATAATATACTTTGAGATAACATCTGAAACATCAACTTGCACATTTTGTGACAATGTACTCCAATTGCACCATTACTTCTTATCAGTATTATATAAGGTTAGATATCAAGACCAATGTTCCAGCAGGTACAGCCAGCCAGATCCCAGTGCTTACTAGAAGAGTAAATCAAGAGGACCAAATATGTTCTTCATGAATATCATAACAAAAGTCAGCCATTCGTCAATCTCTATACTTTACATAAGAAGATGAGAATATGTTAGGACATATATACTGCCTCTGGTGTATGGTGTATATATCCCCACAAAATGTTGAGTAACCAACCACCTGATACCTGACTGAAAAATACATCATGCCACATCCCATTAATGCATTTTAACCGAGTTTGCTATGCAGAGGAAATGACATGTCAAAAGTACATCTACGAAATTTTTTGTAACAAAAAGGAAGATGCTGCCTCTCAAGAATCAAGAGCTAAAACTGCAATCTAAGCCTTCAAATTTCCAGCTTTGGCAGCTAATATACACAAGGCTGATAAAGCCGGCAAAATTCGTGCTCACCTACTATCTACGAGTACGAGTTGATTGACCATGGTTGCTTCAGCGTAACAAAACCAGTGAAATCCATGCTGCTTTATATCTCTACAGTTAAGAAACTGTCGGAGGACAATATTACTAATGCAACACAAAACCTTCAGGTTCTATCTCAAAGTGAAAAAATCTGCATTGACCTCAGACAATATACCACTGCCATGTCAGAAACTCAACCCAGTCAATCAAGCCTTTGCGGCTTCATTAATCCCATGCACTAGCATAGTTGGGATTGCTGTAACCACCATATGTCACAGGTCCCATGTTAGCATGTGAACCCCCATAACGGTCACCACCCCCTCTGCCTCCATCCCTTCGGAAATCACGACCACCAAACCTGCCACCTCCAGATCGCCGATTTCTTCCCCCACCACCATATGAAGACCTTGAAGCAAATTTCTGTAACCATGCTGGAACTTCTTGGTTTGATTCATGCATAAGTTCAGAGAGTGGCTTTGCTATAGATAGGTTCCCTTCATTAAAAAAAGCAGTGGCTAAACCTGAATTCCCAGCTCGACCTGTACGTCCTATACGGTGAACATAGTCATCAATATCATTTGGCAGGTCAAAATTAATAACATGGGCCACATGTGGAATGTCAAGTCCACGCGCTGCAACATCAGTGGCAACCAGAATAGGAGTTGCCCCACTCTTAAAAGATCTCAAAGCTTGTTCTCGTTCCTGCAAGATTGAAGTCAATATTAATATTTCAAGCTAACTGATAATGAAAATTACTTAATGTAGATACTATTTCAAGCTAACTGATAATGAAAATTACTGAATGTATATACTATTACTATTACTATATGTGCAGGCAATATATATGCACATTCTTAAAACCAGATGAGATAGCTCACAAACTAACAATAACTTGAAAGGATTCTTCTGAACATAGCGCGCACACAGATAGTAAGATAGTACCAACTAACCTGCTGTGATCTATCCCCGTGAATTGAAGTTGCTGGAAAACCATTGGAACATAGCCAGTATTCCAATGAGTCGGCACCCCTCTTTGTCTCCACAAACACTAAAGTCAAAGAATGCTGAATCTCCCAAAATTACAAACACATTAATTAGCTTGTTCATCCAACTGTAGGAATACAGAAAAAACACCTCAGGAATTGCACAGTTGTTTAACACAAACGAAAATAGCTAAAACAAATACACCTTGCTAGATTGAGGGTAATAGTAGAAAACCTAACCCTATTACCTTTCCATGAGCCCCGTTAGTTTTTTGAGCATGAATGAGATCCATTAGGTGGCTTCTTTTCTCAGGTTCATGGACAAATTCAACTCTCTGGACAATAAGATCTGTGCTTGATCCCACTCTACCAACAGCTAGAAAAATATAATTGTAGAGAAAATCTGATGCCAACCTCTGCATGAAAAGTAAATATAATTAAATCTGCACGCTCTTATAAATAAAAAGATCCATGGTCGTCATTTAAATTGGCTGGGGCAAAAAATATATCACAGAAATTATAACCTGAAGTAAGTTTAATCGAAAGTAATTTGATAAAACTGAGAATAATTGATGTAGAGACACGACAAAGGAAATCAACTTCATGGGCTATGTTAGTTAACGAATAAGAGTAAGAACACCATCCAAATTAACATTACCACAAAATTATCTCTTCCCCAGGGATATTTCTGAAACTGGCTAAAGAGTTGATTAATGATGAAAACCTAATTACATGCTGTTTTACCTGTATTTCTTTTGGAAATGTGGCACTGAACAGCAATGTTTGTCTTTGCCCAGCAGGTGGCATGTCCATTTGTTCAACTATTTTACGAATTTGAGGCTCGAAACCCATGTCGAGCATTCGATCTGCCTCGTCCAGGGCCAAATATTTCACCATTGAAAGAGAAACCCTGCCCCTCTCAAGAAGATCTGCAAGTCGTCCTGGAGTTGCAACAAGAATATCAACACCCCTCTCTAACTCCCGAAGCTACACAAAACAGAATTTATCAGTACATGATACCCAATTTATCAGTTCATGATCCTCTCCCACCCCAATACACACACACGATCCTCCAATTTATCAGTACATGATCCTCTCCCACCCCAACACACACACACGATCCTCCAATTTATCAGTGTACATGAAACTATGGACAAAGCATACTACAACCAGTGCTATCAGAAAAAGGTGGTTCCGAACAGAACATATGCAGGCACAGTGGAGCGCACAAAAACAACTTAAACAAACAATAAAAATTATTAAAACCTGGACCTTAAACCTAATTCAGATATGTTTTGCCAGGAGGGTGTCTGGGCACCCCCCTCAAAAAGAGAGTCATCTGGGCACCCCCTCAAAAAGAGAGTCATCTGGGCACCCCCTCAAAAAGAGTCATCTAGGCATCCCCTCAAAAAGAGGGGCATCTAGGCACCCTTCCCCCTAATTTTTTTATTTTTTTAATACCCCTTTATCATTGCTGATGTGTCACCCTTGCTAGAGTGAATGACACATGTCTGCTGACATGGCATAGGTGTCCACCTTTCTTTTTTAATAACCCTTTATGTTTGCTAATGTGTCAACCTTGCTAATGTGGATGACACATTCCTGCTGACATGGCATATGTGTCCACCCTTCTTTTAATATACCCTTTTATCATTGTTGATACCTTTTTAAATACCCTTTTATCTTCATTTTCTATCATAATTTCCTTTATCTTCCTTTTCTATCCTTTAACTTAAATTTTAAACATTACCATTAATTGTTTTGGAATGTGAGTGGTTCCAACCTCATCCATCTTCATATGGAAAAAGTAGAATTTCATATCCCATTCAAAATTCAGCAGATTTGAACAGTTTTCAGGATTTTAGGATTATAGCACTTCCACTGGATTGCACAATGATAAATTTGCATGAGATGAATTGTTATTATTGGGATTTTATCATTATTATTTTTATTTTTATAATTTTAGAAACAGGGACCCCAATATTCCCGTCCCCTGAATTTTCCTAAAATTTGGGAGTGCTCACACATGTCCCCCATGTGCGTCTCCCCGCTCCCATGCTCCCCCCGTCCGGAAATTTGGTGGATCATTGCTATTTTGGTTCATACATGGTTTGCACTCTGTACTATTTTGGATATATACACCATTGCTATAGACATGAGAAAACTTTGCATATTTGTGTCAAATGGTTTGGATTCACATATGTACAAGAATATTCTTTTTATTAAAATTTGAATATTTTATGTATTTTTTTGGTCAACCAGTTACATTTCACTTCCTGTTTTTGCTGTCTCATGGGTCAGAAACTTGCCAAGTCCTGATAACACTGACTAAAACAAACATGTGAATTTTCATTAACCAAATAACAACTTAAATTTCTAATCCCGCATAATTAATTACTCTGCCGATTCAAAAATGAACTTAAGTATTACAGTCAAAGCATGATATGCCCATTAAAGAGACCCTTTGTATCAGTTTACAGCCAGTCGAACCAGTTCCGCTGGGCAGAACCGATGGTTCCAACTGGAAATGGCCGGTTCCATACAGAACCAGCCTTTTCAGTATGTATCACATACAGGAGCGTACAGAAGCACACTTCGGCCCCACAAAAACAACTTAAACTAAAAAAGATTAATAAAACCTAATCACTAAATCTAATTCAAATATGGATTGCCTCTTTGAGTATGTCTTCTGGTCCACATATGGTTTGCACTTTGTACTATTATGGTTATATAGACGCTTAGTTGCAAATTGCAATATACATGAGAAAATTTTGCGGATAGAGACACATGTACAAAAATATTATCTTATCAGAAATTGAATATTTTATGATTTTTCTGGTCAACCAGCTTTTGTTTCTGTTTTTTTACTGTTTCCAGTCCAGTTCCGGTTTTTGGGCTCAACCAGTTCGGAAACTGGTCCAGTCCCGATAACATTGATTAAAATAAACATTAGAGTTACTAATCCTACATAATTATTACTCTGCTGATTCAAAAATGACCTGAAATATAACACTCGAATCATGATATCCTCAATTGAAGAGACTTTGTATCAGTTTACAGCATGTCAAGAATTTGTATATCATTTCAAAATAAACAAATCCGAAAATATTGACATTTTGCTAATGTTTCACATCACAAATACGTTGCTCTTTGTAGACTAACAATTTCTGCTTCCCATATATTCTGTGAAAAAGGATAAGAACAAAAGGCAAACAACGTTAAGTACTGTTACTATACATAAAAATCACAGGCATAATATAGAAATGCAAGCATTAAATTGCCAAATACAAACCTGTGTAGTAATAGGCGCCCCTCCATAAGCAACCACTACCTTGATACCAGTTTGGTATGCAAACTTTCTAGCCTCCTCATGTATCTGACATGGCAACAGTAAACCAATCAAATTAATGCAAAATATCAACACAGCTTGAGGATTGAAATTTAATTTCAAAATGATAAATAAATATTACACATTTCTTTTACCAACATTGCTACAGAAATTAAACTAGCAAACTGTTAATTCCGGCCTCATAAACTAGTGCACAATATATATCGTTTCTGCATACATCTAACCATTTGACTCGGTTTCATACTTACGTAATATAATAGTTTTTTTGATACACAAGCAGCTAGTAGACTTTTCAAGAATAATGTGTTTGCAGCAGGCTCATGAAGCAAAGTCTTAGTTTCAGCAAATAACATACAAGCAATAATATTTTCCCTCAACGATTCCTCTAGCAAAACTCGATTTCAGCCTGATAAATAAGCATATTCTTTTTCCGATTTACCTTCACAAATTACCCAGATTCAAAGTCCATCTTACAAAGTTTCTATTCTGGCTTAAATAACAGCGTACGTTACTAACTAAAACAACAGATGAAATAAATTGGCCTGTGAGGTATATGCTACCAGAAGTTGGGCAAGAATTCTTCAACCAGTTCACACAGTCGCGGTATGAGCTTACAGAAGACATCCTCAACCATGTCAAGGACCCATTCAAAGGGAGGCAAACAGGTAACGGAGCGGACAAATATGATAGCAAACTTAGTAATATAGAAGACGAGTAATGAACCAAGTGCACCCCAACATAGTTTAAGCAAGCAACAACCTCTCTAGTAGTGACCGCCCTTTTCGGTTGGCACAATACCGTAACTGAATATTTCTGCCTAAAGCAGATACTGGAAGGTAAATTACCAAAAGTTTTCATCGTTTAGAATAAATCCATCTTTAACAAGAATTCAAATGCAACAAGTTCAACCAAACAGAAATGTAGACATATATACTGTAACTTCACTGTACTCACGTCATTCCCGTTTCATTTACAGAAAAGTGCTCTTATTTATACATCTTATGCTGAACAAATTCAGTAATCATAATACCTGGAAGCCCACGAATCTTACCTGGCAAGACAATTCTCTGGTTGGTGACAGAATAAGAGCCAAAGGAAAAGTCTTCCGCCCCGCACGGGGGCGCGGTGGTGGGTTGCTCCTCAATATGCCAGCTATAATAGGAAAACAGAATGCAGCCGTCTTACCAGAACCAGTCTGGGCACACGCCATTAAATCCCGGCCAGCTAACGAAATAGGTATCGCATATTTCTGCACCGGGGTCGGCTTAGCAAACTTGCACCTCTTGATATTGAGATTCAGAGCCTCGCCCAAATCAATTTCAGCAAAAGTATTCACAGGAGGAGGTACATTGCCTCCGCTTGTCTCCACGGGAATGTCTTCGTATGCATCGAAGTTTATGCCCGTGTTCTCCTGTTCAAAGAGGTCATCAGCTTTCAAGTCGTTGGCGAAAGGGTTTACTTCGCGGTCTCGAGCGCCACCTGAACGAGCAGCAGAGGTAGTATTACCCCACCCGCGACCTCCCGATGAACCCGATGAGGGTTTTTCACCCCAGACGATCTTCTTCTCATCCCAGCCCAGGGATTTTTCAGGCTTTTCAGATTTTTCACTCTCGGCTGCCCAAGATCCCGTTCTTGACAGGCCTCGCGAACCCCCGACGTCCCTGTTCCAGCCGGAAGATGTATTAGAGGGCACAGAGGGCGCTGGAGGGGGCTGCGCAGAAGCATTGGACAGCTGCGATTCGCGGTTGCGCATATGCGGCGGCACGTACGACTCGCGGGAGGGACGGGGTGCAGGAGGGGCCGGGTTTCCGTTCACCGATGCCTTCTCTGCGGCCAAGACTGGCCCTGAATCAGCCCACGCGCTTACCATACTTGGAACTTGGCTAGACTAAGCCCTAATCAGAAATGCTGTAAAAATTACTGGCTCGATTCCTTTTGATAGTGGAAAATGCTATAAAGACTACCGGTTCGATTCTTTATGACAGTCAAAAATGCTATAGAGATCGTCGACTGATGCAAGTATCTCAAAAATCTTCAGCTGAAAAGACCATAAAAATAATGTAAAGATCGCTCGCCTGCTCGATTTAATCGAAAACAGTGTAAAAATCGTTGGTCCAATTCAACAGTAACTTTCTTGACAAGCTGCGATTCTTGCGTCTAAAAAGTTGAACTCGAGTTCCCCCGACTTCTCTTACACCTTCATCCAAGGCTTCCAAACTGTCGCGTAAGCTCTCCAAGAAAGGCCCTAAGAACAAATACAGACAATTAAAGCAGCTTCTTCCGTAAGTTTCTGAAGAATAATGTTTTTAAATTGACCTAGGAGACGTCTGCCTCTAAAACTTACAAAAATACCCTGAATTTATACGCTTCCCGCAAGATTTAACTTCATTCAACTCTCTTCCAAGGCTTCCAAACCCCGATTTACTGCAAATTTCCCAAAAAGGACATTAAGAGCAAATACACGAAAATGAGGCAGTTTCCTCAGCAAATTAATGAAGAATAATATGACCGAATCCCCGACTTGCTACAGTTGTCCAAGAAAAACCTCAAGAACATGAAAACACACGCAAATGAAGTAGATTTCTCTACAGATTAGTAAAGAATAATGGCAGTAAATTAACCAATAAGGCTCTTAAAATTTTACCTTAGATACCGCAACTTTACACGCTCCCTCTAGCTTTGCACCACCCTAAACATATAATCCTTCGATTCTTTCGCTCTTTACAGCAACTTAATCATATACATCAAATCAGTGCAATTTCCTAAAAAAAACCTAAAACAATCACAGAAGAAACAACACAATCAGAGTAATGCCTCCATTCGTTTTTACCAATCCTAACGACCACCCTAGATTACGGGCTGAAGCTTCCACTCATCACGGAGAGAAGCTTTATCCTACATACGAAAAGCAAACTAATGCTCGATTCATACACCTGTAAAGCCCTAGAGCCAAACACTCCATCAAATTTACCCCCGATAAATGCCCATCTTCAAAGCACAGACTATAGAACCTCACAGATAATGAACAAACCTGTTTATTACGACAACCAAAACGAAACCCCTGCAACTTAAAAATCCACAGCCGCTGCAACCTGGAATCGAACCAAATCCGACCCAAAACTACACGCACTGAAGCGATTTAGACCTCGATTTGAAGGTTATTCTCTGCAGATCGTTACCCAGAACACGCCCACCACATCGCCAAACGCAACACCAATCACTTAAACATTATCCAAAGCCCTCGCGGCGCAAAGATTGACGAACAACGAATACCTCTGGTATGAAAGAGCCGAAGCCCTGGTAAAAATAAAAACTGAATAAATAATCTATTTATGAAATTTAACCGTAAAGATATTTATTAATTAGATTTTATAGCTGATCGGACATGAGATGCGTGCCAGATGTGTGTGAAATGACGTCCAAATTCACTCAAAATTCAAATCCACAAAAATCTACAACCACGTCGGATTCCCGCCGGCGAAACGTGCCGGGGTGCCGATGCCGTGAAATCTGGAGGAGAATTATTATGTTTTTAATGGATTTTTGAGGTCCGCCTATCGTGGGAAGTCATGGATCTGTCGCTGTCGGTCACGTGTCAGTTTTAGAGTTGAGGCTATTATGGTGCCCCGTTTGAATTTGGTGTGATTCTCACGCTTATTTAGGAAAACGTGATTAATTAATTTATAATGTTCGAAATATTATAGTATTTTTTGAAATTGGTGGATTAAGTGGGGAGGGGCTGGATTAGACCATGGTCACATTGTGTAGGTTAACGGAGGGGCTTGATAATTCTATTAGTGGGGAACATTTTTAATTAACTTGGGTACTTGTATCTCAAATTTAATGGATAGTTTGGTCAAAGATTTTAGTTTCGTTAATGTTTTATTAAACATTTTTTTATCATATTTATATTACATTTACTTAATAACAGGATGCATATTAATTAATCTACAATTGTAGTGGATCTAATTATTAAGAATATGTGTTTTTTTTTTTTTGGAGATCGAAGATTCAAATACAAAAAAGAGTAGGGTATGTAGTCAAAATATAAATTTTTTTGGTTATTTTTTTAGTGGAGTGTTATTATCAATTAGGGTTTTATTGTATCTTTTAGCAATTCAAAACATTGGTTTTACTACAAAATTTTTGGTTATTTTAAAGTGGAATTTTATTGTCAATTAGTGTTCCATTGTATCTTTTGGTAATTCAGGACTACCTTCTAGGATTTTAGCATTTCCAAAGGAGTAGCTAATTGTGTAGTAAATAAATCATCTTTCCAATCACAAATTTGACAAGAATTTGGTAGGAATTTTAGAGATGGTCAAAGTTCCACTATGAGCAAAGTTTCGTGCATGGAACGATGGTGGTTTGCCAAAAATTTCTAAACCAACCCAAATCATCAAAAATCCAATCTAAGTTCCAAATCAATTGAAACTCTGACCAAATTATATCGTCGGATTTCGAAAAGAGAGGGAAGTTTGCTACATGTTTAGATAGCTTTGTCTCCAAATTGATATTTGAACTTTTTGAGATGTATTCATGCTAAATTGATCAAAACTAAGTAGAATTGTTTTGCCAAATTCCTTCAAGGGTAGCCAAAAAATATGCAATTTGATTAAAGCATAAACAATACCCACCAAAACTACCAATAATATTATTATGAACGTGAGAAAAAATCCAAAAACTTTATCTAAATTTACAAAACTTTAGATGGAAATAATAATAAACCATATTTATATTGTAAATTTTATAATTTTATTCACAACTCACAAGCACACAATTGGAAGGGGAATATCAATATCCAACAAAATTTCCTTCCCCATTAAGATATATCATTGTACTGTG
>ML777467.1:1849771-1871427 GCA_009831015.1 Picea engelmannii | reverse complement strand
TTTGCTGAGGTTCAGTAGGTACCTCCTTGATCTTGAGGTTATATTTCTGATGAAACTGCATTATGGCATTCTGATAACCTTTCCTGAACTCTTCTGTTTCCCAGGACAGCGTGTCATCCGTCTCAAGCATCATATCATCATTTTTTCTCATGTTCTCCCTTTTTCAAAAACACCCACGAGTTCTTATCATCGCAACAATGAATTTGGCCTTCGAACATCTAATCGAAGTCTTCATCTGCATAATTGTTTTAGAACAGAGGCCTTGTCTGCTGGTCGCCCTGTTCTCTTTGCTCCCTCTATCTGATCTGAGGGACTTGACCCCTTCTGAGGTTCTGATTTCTGGGTTGGGGGTCTTGATGTTCTCGAGTAGCGAGTCTATTTCCCACATACATTATTTCCATTAGTTTCTACATGGTATTCATGACGCAGAACCCCACCCCTCTCTCCTCGAGGCTGCTCGACCTCCCGGTCTAGGATCGTTCAAGTCACTGAGCCAAATGGCTCGTCGGGATTCTGCTGGAACCAGTTAACTTAACATAAGCCCTTTTCCCTTCTCGACGCAGGTTATGTGGTAACCACAAACCCTCTCCTTAACACTTTTCAAAGTTTGAAGCCAATGATGCTAGCTCTCTATGCTAGACTCCCCCCTTGATGTGACCATAGACTTTGACTATGGGCCAGCCCCCTTCGTGACCCCGTGCTTCAGGACTTTTGCGAGCAGCTTGCTCCTTTTTTTTCGATTCCTGAATTGACGAATTCTTGGGGACCATATCTACGGTCCACGTTCCTCTTGTGATCAACAATTGTGATCAACTCGCGAGTTCAGACTTCGTGAGTCCCCTCTTCTCCCAACTCCTCGGGTATTCTCTCCTCAAATTTTCTCGAAGAGTTCTTCCTCTGAAATGCATAGATCTCTGCCACGTACCTTCTGGATCCAGTGGTCCAGAGTCACTTCACGCCTCGCGACTTCGCGAAGACCTTTGTTTGTCTCTGAAAAACCTCCCAAAGTTCCTGCTCCCGAACCTCTCGATCTTCTGCCACCCATATCCTCCGACGATGGAAGAATTTTTGGTCTTCGGGACTTCAGCAAGTCCTTGACCCCTTTCAAACTTAGTGCAATTTCTCCTTCGAGACTTAGGTTGTTCTCAAACTCTTTCTGCACTCCTTGCACAGTTCTGCACAGACTCTTTTATGACTTTGCTCATCTTGAAAACCTTCAAAGCTCACCGTTCCTCTGTGAACTTTCTTGTGCCCTCCTGGAAACTTGTCACTCTTCCTCCTGAGCTTGTAAGATGGACTTACAATATCTTTGGCGCTCTCCTTGCACTCAACTCCATTCTTCGACAACTTCTCCTTTAGCATTACGGAAGGGTTTAAGGCATCTCCTTTCCTTTGTCGATGCACTCTTGGAAAGCCTTCCTTCCTCAGAATGTTCAGCAATTATGAGATTCTCCTAAGGATTCCAACACTTCTAACTGTGTTGTCCTTATGCACGCTCACATTAACTCGATGCCCTTCTGGCAAAGTATTTTAGAGTGTTCAGTAACTCTGAACTATGCTTCCGCCTACACAGTCTTTCTTTCCAAGGCACTTAACCACCTTGAAATTTCTCCTCGAGTCTGTGAATTAACTTGGTATGCCCTCTTGGAAGTTTTTCTTCTGACTCCACTGAGTTAAAACATGCACCCCTTGTGTCGGATTACTAAGTTCCACCCTCTGTCACACACCCCTTGTACTTAGCCTAGAGAACCAGACTTAATTCAACACACTCAAAGATAGAAGATTATGGTTCTATCCCTGTAGACGATTCCTAACATACATCTACAACTCAAATGTATACAAATGACATTCATAACACACCATCCACTACACAAAAAATTGATAACAGGAAAAACTGTTGTTTTCTATTAATGGTAGAAAGTCAAATTACAAATGTTTGAGTCTGTACTGCAACTAAGTCTAGGCTCTCATCAACCTCCCTAACTTGGATTACAATGATTTTTCCATCGAACTCCAGCTGCTCTTACCGGGCATACAATACAGAGATTTATACAAGAGGGTGCTTGACGCGCTTCCCTCCAAACTAACCAAGCGGTGTCAAATCACCATTCGAAAATACTTGATTACCGAGGTAGATTACAATGATGGAAATATGCTCCAAATCAGGTGTATATCCCTCCTACAATCAACCACTTAATGGCGACCTTATCTCTAGCTTGTGCGAAGGCACAATTTTGGCTCTTCTAGCCTGTCGACATTAAATGCCTTGATCACTCTTAGATTCTCAAAGGCCAAAATGAGAGGGCGGTGCCTCTCCCTTCCTTGAATGCACACCATGTGTGTAAATCTATTGGCACGTGCTAAGGTGGAGCGATGCTCCTACATCATTTTCCACGGCTGCAAAAATCATGAGTTCCTGCTCATGAGATTTCCAGCATGGTTGAAATCCTCCTGTATCCCAAACTTTGTCTTGGAGATGTCTCTTGACTCCTCTGCTTCGTTCCTTATGCTCCTGCATCATCTTCGTTGCTTGTGCAGGTTTCCTTTTGTCCAACTTCTCCTTGCTGACTGCTTTTGTCGCTGACCTCAACATCATCTTCCTTATCTCCTCAACTACCTCGTCCAACTTCTCCATCGACTGGCTTTCCTGTTGCAAAATAGCTCACTGCACTTCTTCCTTACCTCTGGGTAAATCACATAGATCCCCCATGTTATCTTCTCCATCTCTTATGGCCTTAACTTTCCACTCTGCTGCAGCCTCAACTTCTGTAGTCTCCTCATCACTGGGATTTTTCTCAGCTATTACTTCTGATAGATTGTCTCCTGTCAGTTCTTCGACTGGTTCCTTTCCAACTTCTTCCAGCTGCAACTCGTGCTGGTGTGTCTCCTCTGGCATGGCTATCTCCTGGCAGCCACCTTCTGGTTCTGGACTTTCCAACCAATCCTCCAGTTCCCTTAACTCCAATTCCCACTAAGTGAGTAACTCAAGTGGGTATTCTCCTTCTGTTGGGACATACTTTAGTATCTATTCCTTCTTCTTCATGACAGTCTCAACCTACTGTCCTTCTGTTGCATCAACAATGTCTGTGCTAGCCTCTCCTTGACCTCTTGGTAGGAATATATCAACTCCTCCAATGATCAAAATGGTCCTCTGATCCTTCTCCTTGAAGGAAAAAGTTTTTAACTTCTCATTGTCTTCATTCACATGACCCACACTTCTTTGTGAATCTACCCCTGAGTGAGATATTCTCTTTGATTCTTCTTCATTTGTTAGCACCCCCTAGCATGAAATCTCAGATGATCTCATCTGTTCTCCCTTGCCCACTTGGCAATCTGTGATGTCTCCTCTACCCACCTAGCAGTTTATGAGATCCACTAATCCCTTCTTATTGCCCACCTGACAATCTATGAGACCTTTGCCAGACCTCTTTCCCTCATCACTGAGGTTTTCAACATGCCTCATCCACCTCCTTAACATTTGTTGCTTCCCTCTGGACAACAACTTCTGAACATGCCATTTAGTTGTCCTCTTCAAAGGCCACTCGTACCTCGAACACACCTTTTCCTCCTACTACATCTTGAATGCTAGCTTCTCCATTTGGGCTTGGATTTCATTGAGCTCCTTGTCAATTTATGCTTTGCTTTTCATCTTGTGGTCTGCTCCCTGACCACACTTACAACCTTCAGTAGCCATCTTCACCTTCTACCTACCTTCCTGGAAAGTCTGCTATTCACTCTGCAACTGAGAGCATTTCCAACATCCCCTTCACCTAAAATCTACAGGAGAAAATTGCACTCTAATACCACTTCTGGTGTAGACCCCCACCCCTCTCTCCTCGAGGCTACTTGACCTCCTGGTCTTGGATCATTCAAGCCACTGAGCCAAATGGCTCATCGAGCTCCTGTTGGAACCAGTTAACTTAACACAGGTCCTTCCACCTTCTCGGCGCAGGTTATGTGGTAACCGCAGACCCTATCCTTAGCGCTTTTCAAATTTTGACGCCAATGACACTAGCTCTCTATGATAGACTCCCCCCTTGATGTGACCACATACTTCGATCATGGGATAGCTCCCTTCGTGACCTCGTGCTTCAGGACTTTCGCGAGTTGCTTGCTCCTTTTTTTCCAATTCCCAAATCAGCAAATTCTCCAGGACCAGATCTACGATCCACGTTCCTCTTGTGATCAACGAATGTGATCAACTCGCGAGTTCGGACTTCGCGAGTCTTCTCCCATCTCCGCGGGTATTCTCTCCTTGACTTTTCTTGAAGGGTTCTTCCTCCAAAATGCATAGATCTCTGCCACATACCTTCTGGATCCAACGGCCCAGAGTCACTTTGTGCCTCGTGAATTCATGAAGACCTTTGTTTGTCTTTGGAAAACCTCCTGAAGTTCTTGTTCCCAAACCTCTCGATATTCTGCCACCTGTCTCCTCTGACGATGGAAGAATTTTTGGTCTTCGGGACTTCAACAAGTTCTCGACCCCTTTGCACACTTACTGAAATTTCTCCTTCAAGACTTAGGCTGTTCTCGAAATCCTTATGAACTCCTTGCAGAGTTCTGTGCAGAATCTTCTGCGACTTTTCTTGGCTTGAAAACCTTCAAAGCTAACCGTTCCTCTGTGAACTTCCTTGTGCCCTTCTGGAAACTTCTCTCTCTTCCTCCTAAGCTTGTAAGATGGACTTACAATATATTTGGCGCTCTCCTTGCGCTCAACTCTGTTTTTTGATGGCTTCTCCCTTAGCGTTATAGAAGGGTTTAAGGCATCTCCTTTCCTTTGTCGATGCATTCTTGCAAAGCCTTCCTTCCTTAGAATGTTCAACAATTTTGAGATTCTCCTAAGGATTCCAACACTTCCAACTATGTTTTCCTTATGCACGCTCACACTAACTCGATGCCCTTTTGGCATAGTATTTCAGAGTGTTCAGTAACTCTGAATTGTTCTTACTCCTACACAATCTTTCTTTCCAAGGCACTTAACCACCTTGAAATTTCTCCCCGTGTCTGTGAATTAACTTGGTATACCCTCCTGGCAGTCTTTCTTCTGACTCCACTGAGTTCAGACACGCACCCCTTGCGTCGGCTTACAGAGTTCCACCCTTTGTTACAGACCCCTTGCACTTAGCTTAGAGAACCATACTCAATTCAACACACTCAAAGATAGAAGATTATGTTTCTATCCCTGCAGATGATTCCTAACATACATCTACACCTCAAATGCATACAAATTACATTCATAACGCAACATCCACTACACAAAAAATTGATAACAGGAAAAACTATCATTTTCTATTAATGGTAGAATGTCAAATTACAAATGTTTGAGTCCGGACTACGACTGAGTCTCGACTCTCATCAACCTCCCTAACTTGGCTTACAATGATTTTTCCATCGAACTCCATCTGCTCTTACCGGACATATAATACAAAGATTTATACAAGAGGGTGCTTGACGAGCTTCCCTCCAAGCTAACCTAGCGGTCTCAAATCACCATTCAAAAATGCCTGACTACCGAGGCAGATTACAATGATGGAAATATTCTCCAAATCGGATGCAGATCCCTCTTACTGTCAACCACTTAATGGCGACCTCATCTCCAGCTTGTGCGAAGGAAAGTTTTTGGCTCTTCCAGCCTGTCGACATTAAATGCCTTGATCATGCTTAGATTCTCAAAGGCCAAAATGAGAGGGTGACGCCTCTCCCTTCCTTGAATGCACACCATGCGTGTAAAGTTGCTAGCACATGCTGAGGTGGAGAGATTCTCCTACATCACTTCATCATTATGTTGAATTTGTCATCCGATGAATTCGACGTCGATGGTTGTGTATCCCACTGGGATTTCTTATCACCCCTATTGAATTTCTGTTTGATCTTCCCTGACACCATTAGATTTACTTTGACCTCGATAGCATCGTTCATCATGGTGTCTAGGTTTGTTGATCTCGTTTCTCTCAGCAGCAAAGAAAAGTTGTTGTCGAAGGAATCGACGTATCACAGTTGCGCGGCCCTGAGAGGTGGCTAGACCTTTGCGGGAATTGAGTTATACACCCTCATGAAACAGGCTAAGAATTCTTGCACCGTCTCCTTAGATGTCCTCTTCATGTTATTGTACTGCGTTAACAACTGCAAAGGGTTCTTCTTGTCTCCCCATTTGGTGATGAAAGACGTTTCGAATGCGGTGAAATCTTGAATGCTTGCTGCTGGGAGGGATTTGAACCACTTCCTCACCTCCCCCGAAAGACTTTGCACGAAAAATATCATTTTCACGTTTGCATAGTCTACCTCCTTTAGGTCGACGAAATCATTGAACCAGTCCAGATGCTTTTGGGCTGAGATGTTCCCTTCGACATCGTAGAGCTTGATCCTCTAGCTGTAATTTTGATGCAAATCATGTAGTTGGGCTGGCAGAATGAGGGGGGAGAATCTGGCGGCCATGACTCTAGGAGGGTTAGGGATTTGGGGGATGCCCTTAGGTATTAGAGCTTGAAACCTCTTCTGGTCGAAAACTATACCGTCCAAACTGGTCTCTGACTTAGACCTGAACATGGTTTGCTAAAAAAGGGTGTTGAAATCAAGGTCATCGATGCTCTGCACGCTGTCTTTGGGTAAGGATAGGCTTCTTTCCAGGTAATAGAATGGGTCCGACGCTTGCTCCCTAGTCCTGCACAGGAGTTTCTCGGGGTTGCACATAGACTCTACAAGGTTTGGGTCAGGATTTGCTCGGGTATAGATCGTCTTCGGAGCCAGGGTTCCTGAATCACGCTACTTTTTGCTATTGGTCCTTTCCAATGGAGTCGCCAGGGTAAAGATCTCAACCAATATACATGTTTGTCCCTATGTTACCCTCAGGGGTGAAACTATACGTTAGTCGTTCTCTTAGTGAAAATTTATTCAATTTCGTCCCCGACAATGGCGCTAGAATGTTAGCTCTCTGTAAACTTCACTTGGCTAAGAAACAAATGACATAGGAAACCTACAAACCAACTTTGAGATCCAAAACTAGCGTTTCGAACCTAGAGAGGGCTCTCTCAAGAGAATTTGTCTTGATACAGGATATGGCTTTAGGCTGTCGGCTAGATTTAACACTTTTGAATAATAAATTTTGGTTCTATTGGCGCAAGAGAGTAAGACCTTGGGCTATGGAGTCGGTTTGAGAAAATGATAGAAACAAATGACTCGGTGACTGAACTTGAGAGGATAAAGGCTAAGCGAGCAACAATTTTCAGTGTAAAATCGTTGAGTGTGGCAAAGGGAGAAAAAACATATGAAGCAACTCAGAGCACCGCTGAGGATGAATTCAGAGTTCACTTAGAGGAAATAGTTTGTCTAAATGACGCAAATCCTAGGGCTCTAAGCAACGAATCCCAAGTTCGAAAATACGTTCCTATTTAGACAAAAATAGATATGAATAAAGAATACAAGAAGTACATATGCAAAGGAAGGAAACAATACATCTAACTGCTACAATTAGAATCTTTTCGTAAAATCTTCAGGCCTTTTGCATTACATTTCAATTGAGCTCAAACTATAGTCAATAATCACTGTCTACGCTAGTTTATCAACCAACTTGGCCTACATTGGAAAGAGAAAATATATAGGTAAGGGCACCACTTGGGCTGCCCTGCTCTCTAACTACTATCCTTGGAACTTAGGAAACTGACTGTTCTTCATTGAACGACCTTTTGGATGACGCCTTTCCAAAAATAGAAAACCACCACATTTGGTCTCATCATAACTGCTCATCTTTGCCACGGGGATTCGGTTATCAACAAGGTCTCATCATGAGGCGAGTGATGTGTCGATGTCTTCTTGGACAAGATATCTGAACGATTGATTGTTCTATCAGACCTCTGCCATTTACTATAACGACCTTGATTTTTTCCGCGCGCTCCTTTGCTGGGGTGTGTACATGGCGAGTGACTGCCGAATGTCGTAGTCATTACAAAAATGACAAAAACTGCCTAAGGATGGTGCCTCCTTCAAAACTATCAATATATGTGCCATATTCGAGAACACCAAGATGTATTCAGCTAATCATGTTCCTTCTGCGCGCTGGCAAGAGTTGTGCAGACTTTCTCCCCAACCGCTTCACATTCTTTGAAATGCTTCACATTCCTCTCTTCAACTATCCTTTGTGTTTCACGTAGCTATACAATTGTGTCTTGCGCATCTCTGAGTTGTCTCTTAAGCCATGTCACATTACCCTTGCGGCCCCGTGATGCTAACACCTCAAGGGTATTCGCTGCTAGCTGTCGTCTTAGTTCCCAGTTTTCCTGGTAAATCTCGACGATAGCGAGATGTGCTTGCTTCAGCTACTGAGATGACTCTCAAACATCTGTGCCTTTGATATTTGTCCTCCTTGTTCTGTTCCAGCTTTCTTGGCTTGTACCTTTGAAAGGTTCTAGCCGAATGGCGTGCATAAGTAATTCTTCGGCATCTGACCTTGTGCGTGGTTTGCTTGGGACTAGAGTTTTCCCAGCTTTCTTGTTCTTCTTTGGCTTGCCCCTTCTCCGGGGTATTTGTTGTTGGGGGGACAAGTCTTTCGACATCCTTTCTTTCTGCGCAACCTCTTCCAACACATCCTACACGCGGTGTGATATTTCCCTTTCTGCATGTAGAGGGAAATTCCCTTTCGGATCCTTGGGGATGCCTGTTGTGAGAAAGAACGAATCCCAGTCATTTCCCAATCGTCTTAATTCCTCCACCACAAGTAGTTTAATCAGAGAGACATGAGAGAGTTTCCTTTTCGATTTATCCACTTCATCCTGGGCATTGTCCGCCATCTCTCGGAGGTTCTGGTGTAAGAAAAAGGGCAGATTCAATGACCTCTTTCATGTGAAGTGAATGAACAATATAATGTGATGTGAATGTATCCTGTCAAATCTCCCTTCATAGGTGAAATATCTCCTAATCACTTCAAGTAGTTTCCGAAAAGGTTCCCGCAGATATCTACTGAGAATGCTTGTCTAGATTTTTCCACCTAAACAATC
This sequence comes from Picea engelmannii, assembly GCA_009831015.1. NCBI lineage: Eukaryota > Viridiplantae > Streptophyta > Pinopsida > Pinales > Pinaceae > Picea > Picea engelmannii. Next base: position 1,862,437 of record ML777467.1, on the reverse strand, counting down.
TCGCTTGATGAAATATTTATAGCACTGCGTGTCCAAAGGCATGCCTTTGAACCAACTTTCGCCGCATAAAGGGATCTTTGTTGCGGTCGACAAAGTTTCCTCAGTCACCTGGAAAATGAAACCTTTGATCACCGCGTGGAATTTGTCGAAACTGAGTGCAAACTGCTCAGCTAGTCTCATATTGAATCCTTGAATTTTCCTGCAAAAGGTCATGCGCCCAGACTGTTCAAAGGACGTTTTGACCTCATGATCTTCGTTGATCAAAGCCAAGTTTTTGGGATTGGGCCCAACATTTTTGCTACTCCACACACGCTTCCTTATGTTTTGGGAGGTTGCCATGGTGCAACGTGTATTTGTCCTGCACGTGATGGATTTGGCATAGGCCCAAGTTATAAATATTGATAAACCTGGGCTTGCGAGAAAAAATACAAATAATGCATAAGCCTGATTGGTGAATGGAATGCGTGCATAATGTCTGGAATTTATAACAGAGCAGGCAAAAGGTGGGATTGTGATAGGGAACACTGAATTCACGATGACTGGATGTTTCGAAACGTATTGAAGATTTTCCATATCACCTCCGCACGTGTGAAGTACAACTGATAAGAGATGCAGGGAATACGTGATACAAACGCCGTGATTTTTCATTCTTCTAGCCCTCATAATGAGCTAATGATGGTCACTACACTTGTCGACGCAACTTCTATTAACAACTTGCCTCGACTCGTGACACATAGAAATTCCCTTTTTGACAGGACCCGACTCTTTGGGAATAGACTCATACCATTTACACATGTTTTGACTCTAGCATCCCTTCCTGATTCCAAGGGCCAACCGACCACTTGCTGACTTCATACCTTTTGTTTTTCAGTACCCGACTTCACATGCTTTGACACATAGGTCGTGACTCGAATAAGACCGACCCTAATTGAAAAAGAAAAATGGCGGCGCTAATAGGACCCACAACCAGAAACTTATTCTCTTTCCTCCTGCCCAACCAACCAATGAATTTCTTTATGGTTGGAGAATCCCTATGGGAAGGAGGAATGTTCTCAACTGTTGTTAACACTTGAGCAAGTAAAGGGAGTTCAAGAACAAATTGAAGAACACATTTTAAGCTTAGTTTTAGCTAATACAGAATGCATTGAATATCCTCAATCTTTTCCAGAATATACACATATCTTTAGCTCTTAATTTTAGGAGATCTAGCATCCCTCCACTTCCACATTGTTCACTATATCAACAATAAATGAAGGGGAAGAGTCAATTGTTCATACTATTGAAATCAGTCCTCGAAAATCTCTATATATCAATTCCATCTTGGAATCAGATCAACAACAAAAATTGATCCAAATGATTCAAGGACAGTCCGATGCTTTGGCATGAGATTATTCTGACATGAAAGGACTTCACCCTGATACTTGTATACACCATATTTACACCAATTATCAAATTAGACCTATTAGGTAGCCCCACAAAAGAATGAATCCAACCTTAAAATATATAGTAAAAGAAGAACTCCAAAAACTCCTACATGTCAATTTTATTTACCCTATTTCAGATAGCAAGTGGGTATCCCCATGAGTTATTTTCCCTAAGAAGAATGGATAATGGAGGATTTGTGTGGACTCTAGAGAGATGAACAAGGCTACCTATAAAGATTATTTTTCTTTTCCTTTCATAGACCAAGTCTTGGACACCTTGTTCGGGAAGATGTACTTTTCTTTCTTAGATGGGTTTAGTGGTTACAACCAAATCCAAATTGCACCTGAAGATCAGGAGAAAACCACATTTACTTTCCCATGGGGTATTTATGCTTATAGGGTTCTTCCATTTGGTTTGTGTAATGTCCCTGCCACCTTTCAAAGGGATGTCCTTGCCATTTTTTCTGATTTAACCCATGACTATGTAGAAGCCTACATGGACGAATTCATAGTATATGGGGATGATTTCCAGCAAGCATTGAACAACTTGGAGAAAGTATTGATTAGGTTTAGAGAGGCTAACCTTTCCCTCAGTCATGAAAAATCCAGAATGATGCTCACTGAAGGGATTGTCTTGGGCCATCATATTTCCGGTACTGGAATAAGGGTAGACCCTGCCAAAATTTACATTATTTCTCAAATTAGAATCCATAGCTCACATAAAGAAGTTAGAATCTTCTTAGGGTATGCTAGATATTATAGGAGGTTCATTCAAAATTTTACAAACTTAGCTACCCCACTGTTCAAATTATTAGCAAAAGAGACTGGATCCATTGGGATGAACAATGTCAGATTTCTTTTGAAATTTTAAGGAAAAAGCTTTCAAGTGCCCTAGTTTTAGGAGGACCAAACTGGTCTCTTCCTTTTCATATCCGCATTGATGCCTCAGATACAACGTTGGGGGAAGTTCTAGGACAACGAGAAAACCAAATTCCTTATGCTATCTATTTTGTCAACAAAAATCTCTCCCCTACCGAAGTAAATTATACTGTCACTGAAAAATAATTCTTATCATTAGTCCATGCCATTAATAAATTTAGACACTACATAATAGGGTATGAGTTTTTTGTACATACAAACAACTCAACCATTAGATTTTTAATGAATAAACCTGTGACAAAATCTAGAGTTACTAGATGGCTATTATTATTGCAAGAATTCAATATTACTATCATTGACAGACCTGGAAGAGATAATCTCATTGTTGATTTCCTATCTAGACTTATTCATATAGGTGATAATGCACCAGTGGATGACAATTTTCTGGATGAAAATATGTTTGCTATTTCTACTTACACTCCTTGGTATGTAGATGTGGCCAACTATCTTATAACATGAAAGTTACCTCGGGATCCGTCCCCATGAGAAAAACACAGAATTATTTAGTTGAGTGCAAATTCTATGTGGCATGACAACTGTCTGTACCATACAAGGCCTAATTTGGGATCGTAAGGTGTGTATGGGAAAATGAGATGCATGACATCCTCAAAGCCTGCCATGATTGTCCATGTGGAGGCCATTTTTCTGATAAGAGGACAACATACAAAATACTACAGTCAGGGTAATATTGGCCAACTATTTTTAAGGATTCAAGGAAGTATGTGGCCAGCTGTGATGATTGTCAAAAGATGGTGAAACCAACTACAATTGATGAGATTAATCTCCAATATCATGTAGTAATTGAACCTTTTGAAAAATGGGCTTTGGACTTTGTAGGAGCTATTAACCCCATGTCTTGAAGAAGGAGGTACATACTGGTCTGTACAGATTACGTGACTAAATGGGTAGAGGCTAAGGCTTTGTATTCTACAAATGAACAATCTGTCGTTGATTTTCTATTTGAAGAAATATTTACTCATTTTTGTGTGCCTCGATAAGTAGTGACAGACCAAGGAACCCAATTTACCTCCAATTTGGTCAAAGCCATTACTAAACAATATCAGATTAAACATAGAAAATATTCACCTTATCACCCCCAAGCAAACGTACAAGTGGAATCAACTAACAAGGTGATAGAGGCTATTCTCACCAAGACAGTTCAGTTACACCATAAAGAATGGGTTGATCGGTTTCCCGAGGCCTTATGGGACTACATAACAACTTGGAGAAACACAACAGGCCATACACCTTATGAATTGGTGTATGTGAAGCAGGTGTTGCTTCCCATAGAATTTCAAGTAAAGACCTTCAAGACTGCTATGCAATTGGGGATGGATTTGGATGAAGCTAAAAAATAGAGGATATTGCAGCTGAATAAGATTGATGAAATCATACAGGATGCTCTTCAGAGGACTACACTCATTCAATAACAAAGGAATAAATGGCATGATAAGTACATCAAGAAGAATTCTTTCCATCCAGGTGATTGGGCCCTGCTGTATGACAATAGGTTCAAGAATTTCAAGGGTAAATTGTCCACTCGATGGTTGGGACCCTATGAAGTAGACACAGTTTATGACAATGGTTCAGTGAAGATAAAAACCAATGATGAAGATCATAATTCATTTGTCATAAATGGGCTTCAATTGAAAGTTTATCATAAGCCTCTGTCTAAAGAGGATTTTATCAAACATGTTCTTCAAAATTTTGAAATGCAATTGGTAAGCAAGAGGAGCTCTCCTCCTGCTGATCCACCATTGTAATTTTTGTTGTGTGATTCAATTTAACTTTGTACATATATATATATATATAGGTGTTCTATTAGATAGTGATTTTGGTGTTACTAATAAGAGAAAAAGTTAATTGTGTTCTCATGTAGATAAGCAATAAGGAGGACATCTTCCAGGTGTAAATTTATTCCTTTATCCAACCCTGGTAGATTACTTATGGAAAAGGAGCATAATGGAGTTTTATTTAAGTTTTTTAGACTCCTAAAAATTGAAAACATCGACGAGCAATAACTGGCCCGAACGCGGGAAAAATCCACGGTACAATAGATGGAGTTTTCTTTAAGTTTTTCAAACTCCTTAAAATTGAAAACATCGGCAAGCATTAACTGATCTGGGCTTGAGAAAAATCCACAGGACAATAGTAGTTAGGTTTTCCTTTCCAATAAAATGGAAGTGGAAAAATAAGAAATGATTAGACTGGTTCCAAAAAGTGGAGGCTTCTGCATCTCAACAAGAGGTTGTCCATCTACAATTGCCTTCTTGTTACAGATCTTGGAGCCCAATCATTGAATTCTTTTGCCTCATTTTATGACACTTCCACTGCAATTTCAACATTTCTGTACCAGTGTGTTGTTTGTAGTTTTTCCAGCATGATACTTCGACATAACAAATTCACATGCAACATCAGTAAGTGCCAACACCTACTCCAGCTTAACCCTCAGAACATGCTTAGCTACAAAGAGAATCCTACAAGATTCCAGTTTGAAGACTATACATTCAGGTACCTTATCATAACTTCATCCGGTAGTTGAGAATACTCTCTTTGTTGGTCTGGTACTAACACAATTTGCTGTGTTGGTCCGATACTAAAACAATTTCCCGTGTTGGCCAGGTACTAAGACTGTGATCCGGTATTGATGGTGGAATTTTGGTAAAAATTGTCCTATACTTGATGTATTCCTTGTGTGACAAAGAACACTTCAGGTAATGGAGATATGAGCTCATTATTTTATTCCTTTTATTAAGAATCATATTAATTTTGTGCTAAATGTATGGTTACTCTCATGAACCTTTGTTACCTTAACTGTTAAACCTCCCTATCATTATCTTCCGATGTATTCATGTTTATTCCCCTATTTTTAAAATCATTTATGGTGGAGTGATCATTGATATGATTGGGCAAATAACGATCATACCTTGAGCAAGATTGGTCCAGTGTGAAAATTTCTTGTCGAAGACTCATGTTTGTGTGATGTCAAAATTATGATTATGCCACCTTCTATAACCTTATGTTATTAATTATTGATTCCAAACCATTGTATTGGTGAATGATTACCTTCCGACAACTTTTGACTCTGACTGCTGCATACTGGTGAATTATGGTCACAATGACCACATTCCCTGCAATCATTACGAAAATCGGTGTGAATGGGATGTGACATTACTTATGGATATGATCATCACATTATCCATGGATGCGATCCCTTGACATAATTTCTGACTTTTCCTTACCTTGCCATCATTGCAATGATTTGACCATTTCATTCCTGTCTCAATTCATAAACTCTCTTCTGGATGGCTTTGCCATCCAGATGAGCACTATTTACCCACTCAACACTATATGACCTCCACTGTATTCATTTCTACTATCAATTCATCTCGTTACTTTGTCTCCGTCACACTTTTTTCGTAATTTTTCTTTCACTACCAAACCCTTGCCCGAATCATGTTGCCTACACTTATTTTGAGACCTATTTTCAAGTCGACATGGGGGTTGACAGGCATGAAACTGTGTTCCAGATTTACATAGAGACAAAGGAATATAAAGCATGCAAAGAGAAATTTGAGAGGGCCAGCTGGGTTCCTTTTCTAGAAAAAATCAAAGGACATCATGAGGGAATGTCCCATGGATTCGCCTAGAGTTATGATGGAGAGAGTGTCCAATTGGGAGAAATAAAGTTAACGATCATTGAAGCCACCATAGCAAAAATGACAAATTCACCTTCTACCAGAGAGAAATATTTTAAAGGCATCATCATTGATAAGGGGCTCTGTTAGAAGTTTTTGAATCCCGAACATCTGGACCCAAATTGGACAAAAGGCATCTCTCAGAGCTGGATCAAGGAGGAATATTGGATGATGCTCGTCAACTTGTAGAGGTTTTTAACCTGTGAAGGGAGGTATGCACTAACTTTCCTTTATCATTTAAGGTTGTTGTTGCATTTTGAGGGAGGACCACAAATATATTTTTCCCATTTCCTTTGGACGAGTTTGAATAAAATGGTGAGAGGGGTTAAGTTTGCCTCTAAGAAGCCTAAAACTAGTCTCTATCACCATGGGTTGATGAAACTTCTTGTTGTTCATGAGCTGAGAAAAAGAGGCAACAGTTGGAAGAAACTCCTCACAGAAAAAATTGCTCAATAGGTTTCTAAATCCGTGGAAGGAAATGTGACAGGGGAATATAGTAAGGAGTTAGGAATAAATAAGGGAGACAATAGAAATAAAGGAAAGAAGCCAAGTAATGAAGTAAACATTGTTGTCCCTAGTTCACCAAAGTCTGTTAGCAAATTGGACAAAGGAAAAACAATAGTGTTAGAAGAATCGTCTGCATCTAGGGTGAAACGATCATCCAAAACCAAGGAACCTTTCCTAGACCTGTCCACTAAAAGAAAAAAACAAATTAGTGAGAAAAGGAGGAAGAAATAGAGGTCTGGTAGTGATGCAGGAAGAATTGCAGATAGTGTTCCAGAAGTAATTATTGAATTACCTCAGGAGAAGGTTGGAGAATTGGAGAAGACCCTTGAATTGAGAGTTACAGGTAAGAAGAAACTTAGAATCAGATTTAAAAGAGTGTTATTGCACAATCCTCTAGCAGAAAGACAAGAAGTGCACAGGAAGAACAAATTCTAGTGCTTACATCTGAGTCCTCTAGAAGAAAAACAAGGAAGGCACATGAAAAACAAATTCCAATGCCCATGTTTGAGCCTAACAAGACGAAAAGGAGACTGTTTGAGGAGGAAATTTATATTCCTATTAGCAAACCTGATGAAGCATCAGGTCCAGCCCGCAGAACCACTTGGAGCATGGCTAAACAGGTGACAATTCCGCATGTTCCTTCTTTTCCAGAGGATCCAGTTGACATTCTGACTTCACCAGAGCAAGAAGATATGTATGTAACAACTATTAGTGAAACTGATGAGTTATTAATAGAGACTCTGAAGGGTTTAAGGAAGGAAGTTGAAGCCCCAGAGGAGGTAAATGCGCAAGCAACACATGAGCCTATCAGTTCTTTGACCACACATCAGTTGGTATTGAAAGTTGAAAGGCTTACAAAACAAAATGAATAATTGAAGCAAGAATTGGAGGAGTATAAAGTTTTGGACAAATACATCAAGAAAGAAAATGCACAGTTGAAGGAGCATAATTGAAGGTTATAGGATGAGCATGACGAGGTCTCTGCCAAGCTTAATAAGGTTCTATGCCTAATATAGTACATAAGAGTCATTAAGAGGGAACTTAAGGATGACGAGGCTTCAGGTTTTGATATCTTAAAACCAGACAATTAATGTTCATGCATGATGGAAGACAACACTCGTTTTGCAATTTTGAGGAACAGTTCAATAATTTTTACATGAGGACATGAAATGAATTGGGCATGGGGGGAATTTTGGGTCTCCTTTTTGATGCCTCCAATTACCTTATCTTGTCCTCTACCTTGACCAACTTTACCTAAAAAATATACATCATTTGCCTATTTTCTTCAAAGACATGTCTTTTAGCCATTCTTGTGTATACATGAGGTAACCTATGTTTAAATCATGATTTATGAGATTTATTAATAATTGGAATTAAATAATTAATGTTAAATTCTCTATAATTACCTTGATTGATCTAAGTATACCTTATGAAACAACTCCTACTCATTCGATACTTGTTTCGACATTCATCCAATATTCAATTCGTCCAGTACCTATTTCTGCGCTCGTCTGATACCTATTTCGGTACTCGCCCGACAACTATTTCTGTGCTATTTCGGTACCAATATATATTTGACTGTGCGGATCCGGTACCGATCTTCCTGTTCCAGCTGGCGCGTCTGGTACTAGTTCCACATCTGCAGACTTGGGTGTTGGAACAAATTTGCTTTCGATGGGTCCAAGGAGTTTGTTGGCTAGAACATCCTTTGTTCGTTGAATACCACGACACATTTCATCCTCATGCACTTCGTTTCATGTGGATGAAGTCATTCCCATGAAAAGCATTATTTCAACCAATTGTAACATTTATGCAATCATTTGATGTTAACTTCAGGTCTTGGTTCTAATGGTTATTTCTCTTTAAAAGAGAAGGCCTTGTAGATGATAGATGTACATATACATAATTAAGCACTGTTATTATGTAGATTTGATTCTTGAAAGAACTATTGATTGTACACCTATTGTTGAAGTAATGAGATGAATTACAATTTATGGAATTTATGTGTGTGATCAAATATTTCATTCTGTTAGTTTCTTTTAAAGCTACCTTGTTGGTACAGAAAGGGCCCACCGACCCAACCAAGGTAAGCTTCCTTGTATATATCTGTGTGAATATAATTCTAGTTTGTGTGTGGATAAAACAATTATGTGTTTTGATCATAGGATCTAACTTTATTTCTGTTGTGTTTCAGTAAAGCATTTGACAAAACCAATATAGATTTGTGGTAATTCTGAGTGAGTGAACATTTCTGAGTGGAACATAAATTTCTGAGTAAATATTTGTTATTCTTGTGGGTGTATGTGGACAATCATTTGTTAGATTGAATGCTTTAATGTTTGTTTCTATTTTACAAATCTAGGGACAATTAATATCTCCATCTCTCACCCTACATGAACCTATAATGGAGTATCTCACTACACCTAGAGTTTCTTCCAGAATTGATTAGGTTATATTGTGAAAATACAGGAACAATCAAGATCTCCATCTCTCACCCTACATGAACCTATAATGGAGTATCTTACTACACCTAGTATTTCTTCTAGGATTGATTGATCTTTATTTTAAGAGTGTGCAGAGTGTTAGTTATAGATTGTTGTTAAATTAGTTGCTACATGAAACATAGCCAAAGTTCATATTTCCCTTTCATGAGCATGTAAATGAACATATTCATTACTTGAGAAAGAGCCTTTAGATTACATGCTTGTTGAAATTTTATTTATGCGTTTTGCTTTCTGTTTTTAAACTGTGTGGAGAGTATTGTTTGAAGATTGTGAAACATAGTATTAGTTTTGGAGTGTTTCTCATGTAGGCTATACTCATTAGACATAAGAACTTCTATTATTGACACATATAGTGCATAAAATCTATTGATTATGAAACCCGATTGACATATTAAATGATTGAAATATATAGAACATATAATTGCACCAACAAACCTCTCAAGGCCATCAAAGGACAAGGGTTATGCAAGCTGATGACTGGTCTTGAAGCTGTCAACATAAATTCTCCTCATATAGATTATACTACCATGCAATATGCGTCCATACCAAGCTCTAAATGGTATAAGGATATGTTGAGCTAGCACAACACCCTCCCTAATTTATTCTATTCACCATTACTCTAAGAGAAGAAATTGACCCCCCCTATTAAACTTTTCCTACTAGAAACATTTATAAAATTTCTCATGCAAATGTCAAAGATGAAGACTCTCTTCTTATTCTCCATACTTTACCATTTTCAACAATTTCCGAAGATCACTCTGACTCCTTGATACACAGTGTATCGACAAGTTTCCTCTGTCTTCGTCGATACATAGTGTATCAATGAGCATCTCCTTTTCCCCGTCGATACAACCTATATCGACAAAATCTCCTTTTTTTCGCTGATATACTTGACGTCTCCAAACACTTAGAATTTTTGGATTTTCTTTCCTCCCTTTAAGTCTAGCAGAGGCCAATATTCCTTTTGGCATCGATACAGTGGAAGTCAATCTCCTTTATGACACTGGTTTAGTGGACCTCGATCCTCTTTGTGTGTTGATATGTCGTAGATTGATCTATTTGCGATTGTTTATTTATTAGTGAGCTTCCTCTATTTCTCATCGATACATAATGTATCTGTGATCTTCCTCTATCTTCGTCAATACAATGCTTGTCGGCATATATTCCCTCTTATTCCACCAATATGTTAGTAGGAAGATGTCCATCCCTCATCGACAGTAGGCATATTGGCAGTAAACTGACTTTCTTGCTGACACATACCATGTCGGTGAGACGCTCACACCTCGAAGCCTCTCCCAAATTCTTCCAAATCAGATCATTTTCACTGCATCCATTTAGTCAGGTTCTTTTGATTATCAATGATTAAGAATTTTGAGTTTGATTGGATGACTGATCTTGATTACTTGTTGATTTTGATTGATTTCATGTCATAATCGCAATTAAGTATCATAATAATCTTGGCAAGTTTTTTTTGTGTCGCTAACAACTTTCATTATGCAAACCATATCATTAAGTATATTTTGTGCCTCTTGATTCTATGACAAACCTTTATCATGAAAGTGTATTTTATTGTCAGGTGAGTTAATTGCAACATCTACAAGACAATGGCGGGCTCTCAATTACATCTCACTGAAAAATCAATGCTCCTGTCGCATACACAATGTTAAGTAATCCAAATGTTTGTTGGTTGTTTTCACAGTTTTATATTTCTAAGCCACTGATAGATAACCTCACTCCCAATAGATGAATTAAGAGGCTATACAATACAAATTCCACATGAACTGATGGAACAAAATTTTGGCAAAGCAATAGTGAGAACGAGGCCTGAACTTTCATTAAAAAATGTCTTTGCTTGCAATTTTTGGGCATTGATCAAAGTGTAGTTTTCATCCCCAAAACAAGCTAACTGTATTTTTTGCGGGATTGCAATTCCAACACAACTGACATAATCAAAATCTAAGGCCTGAAAGTGTCAGAATGATCGACAAGGATTTCCCGCTAGGCCAACCTCACTATCCATGACATCGTTGAAATATTTGAATGGCATGGTAATCCCTCTCATTGGAAACCGCTCCATATTCTCTCCTCATCGCAAAAACAACACTCCAAACGGACATCATATGAGCAAGATATGAACTTTTGAAAAACATGCTCCTAGCGTAAAAATCCCCTTTTAATGACATCATAGGTTAGCATTTTCACTCACGCCAACACAAAAACTTATAAATCAAATTAAAAAAACACACTTTTAAATAAAATTTATTTAATTTAATTTGAATGAACATAATTAACATTTAAATAAAGAAAAAACATGATTTAAAGTTTAATTAGTGGGAGCGGGGGGTAAAATTTAATAATGGGTTTTCTTTTTATTTAAATACAAAAATTACATGGTATTTCCTGTGACCATGCTCCAAGAGGGTAACATGGAAGTGGAGAGGCCACATGCACGCGACCCCCTCACTTTCTCTTTGATCATTTGTTAAATGCCTAGAAACCACATGTACAGGCTCCTTTGCCTTCACACTTAAAACAAAATAAACCACATTGCGGAATATGATGAAGGATTGGGGTCTGCCTGTATTCGGAGTGAATAAGTAATTGGGCTCCACTTGTGTCGGGAGTGAATAAGTGATTGGCTCCGCCACGTATCGAAGAGAAATGGGATATGAGCGGTGACAAAGTCTCTCCATATGAATCAAATACATGAACTTTAATGTTTGTGTAACATCTCGCTACACCGAGCACACTTTTATTGACATATTATTTGAGGACACTTGCGTGCAAGTGATCCTGTTATGGTATATTAACATAGTTACCAACTTAATGAGAACTGTGACCTCAAAACGAGAACTCTGGCCCAAAAAACCCATATTTTTGCATAAAAAACATCAAAATCAACCCCCAAATCAAAAAGTGGTGCTACCGGTAGTACCATTTTTTAAAACGGGGTGAAAATTACAACATTTTTCAAACATGGGCTTCAAAACTTAGACAGTAGTTCAAAAAAACCTTAAAATCAACACCTAAAAACAAATAAGATGTTTTTGATTTCTTTTTTTCTTTTCAAAACGTTAAATTTTGAGATCATTTTAAATCGTATTTTTATCACCACTGCACCTCCGAGTGAACATTGAAGCACGACTTTCTTTCGTTCACGAAGTTCACTCAAGGCACTCAAGAGAGATAAAAAAAGCTTATTTTCTCTGTTCTCCGGTTCAAAACTCAGAGCGAAGAGTGAACCGATGGCACACTAACTATGTTATAATATAACATAGTTATATTATAACTATGTTAACATAGGTTTATGTTTTTTTTTAAGATTTTTGTGAATTTTTTTTGTAAATTTTATTTTTTTAAGGTTTTTATATAAATTTTATTTTTTGTTGTTGTTGTAGTTTTAAAGTTTTTCAACTTATTTTTGTGAATTTTTATTTAAATTTTGTATTAAAATTTATATTTTAAGTTTCTTAATTTGGGTTTTTTTTGTATGTTTTTAAATTTTGGGGGTTTTTTTAAAACTTTTTTTGGGTTATAAATTTATTTTTTACTTTTTTTTTTTCTTAATTTTTTTCTCATATATATATATATATA
>ML777467.1:1785888-1805543 GCA_009831015.1 Picea engelmannii | reverse complement strand
CCTCACATAATTTGGAGTCGCCAACTCACTCAGAGCCGTTGGATGAGCAACCTATGAACCATCAGATCTAGGAAGGGGTTGATTAACTATGCGTCGTCAAAATGTTTTGTAGGAGAAATTTGTAATCCATGGGATTGAAATTTTGACGACAATGACATGAGGTCCCCACGGGGTCAGAACTTTCGATCGGTGAGCCATGTGGAAAACACCACGATGGATGACACAATCATTGAGAGGCCACGTGGCAGTGAGGTGTCCTTGGCCAATGGAAACCCGAGAACTTTAGGAGGCCATAAATTTTGACTTCGATATCAGATTTGGGCATACTTACAGTTGTTGGAAATATCTTGATGAGCAAGAGACATTGGTGCCCTCGAGAATAGACCTCGAGATGTCTAAGAAGAAGTGAAATTTTAATACCCCATCCCTTAAAAGATACTTAAGGGGTTGGGTGTATTAGAGCATACTACAACAATAGGCTTGGATGGGCCATAGATCAGTCAAAGGATTGGTATAATAAGGCATATATGAGCCTGTTGAAGGGTGTTTCTACCTTTAAAGGATTTCTTATTATCTACATTAAATCCCCGAGGAGAAGGAATGTAGTTTGAAACTGTTCCTTGGAAATTCTTACTAAATTTTAGCAAAGGATTTATATTGTCCCTTTGTCAAATTAATTACTATTGTTACAGGGGTAGGAATATGCTGATAAGAATTAATTGTGAGACTTGAATGTGAAGGGAAAAGGTGGGAGAAATTATGTTATGAAGTTGCATGAGCCCAGACAAGGGACATGAGTTGAGTTGTTTTGTTAAGTGTAATATTGTCTATCTGCTAGGGTAGACAAAGTCTCTTGAAATTAAGATGGCTGACTATATAAGGGTTAAGACCCCTATGGAAAATTCCTTGTGCTTAAGGAATTTGGTGTGGATTGATATAATCCTTAGTAGTAATAGTTACTTCTTTAATAAGATATTAAACCCTGTATGAATGTTGACCATTCTTATTTTCTAATGTTAGTGTGTAGAATGCACAGGTTCATAATTCATTGTGAACTAAAAGCTGGTTGTTGTAGCATGTTGATTTACCTAGAAAGGTCAAGATGAACATGACTAAGACTGCTCAAGGAAGAGAGAAGATAGATCCCACGAGGGATAGATTTCATAAGAAAATAAGGAGAGAAGGATTAATACTTTTCTAACTCTGAAACTATGAGTAATGAGACAGAGTTGTATGCTTTAAAAAAATAACTGGTGAAATAAAAGTAAGCTAATAAGTATGTTTAAATGAATATCATTGATTGAGCTATGTTAAGTAAAGGAATTGAGGCCTTAGAAATAACTCAGTTGTGATGAAAGTTCCAAGCTGTGTAGAAGGAGTTGGAAAAAGGGAAGAGTCCCTTGACTCCATTTCTTGTCGTTTATGGTGTTTCTCTGGAATGAGAAATTGATATGTTGATGCATATAAGTGTTTTGGCATGAGTATTCTGATAGATGCATGATTATAAATACAACTAAAATATTCCATGTTTGCACTTAGAAAAATACTGAGTTAATGTAATGGAGTGCATATAGATATGCTAAGACATATCTGAATTTTTTTATTGATTTAAATGCTATGGTAATTGAATTTTTGTTTGACATGACAACTAATATAATTGTGATTGTGATGATTCCTTTTATGTCTAGGAAACTATTGGAGTTGTTAGGGAAGGATAACTTCCAATGGTGAACAACCTCGGGCAGAGGTAAACACAAGAAGGTTGTTGTTGAAATTTATTGAAGGGAACTTGGGAGTTCCCATGAAAGCACCACTGATGAGGTAATATCAAAGAAGGTGTTGGCAAAGAGAACATGTATAAAAGTGCTCATGCCTATGTGGCATAAGGCATGAAGGGATTGGGTAAGAATCCCTTCTAAAAAAAATATTTTTTTAATGATATACATGTGTTTTAGAGTGGTTGTTGCATGCCAATAATACCCAAGCATGGTATGGTTCGGGAAAGAGAGACATGAGGGACAGAGGGAGGAACCTATGAAAATCAAGGATGATTGATATCCTTGCAAGAAAATTCATGAACTGATGTGTTATGAATGCATTGACTAATCAAAATGATTGGGAACAACAATGCTCATGAGTAACACATTGACTTAATGCATTGAGGAAATGCATGTTTGCATGAGAGGGCAGGCAATGGACTGCCATTATGGAAGGAGGACCTTCCAATACTCTACCAGAGTTGTAGAATGGTAAAGAGAGGAATCTGGTGGCCATAGATGTTGGCACCTTGGATATCAATGAAGAAAGAATGCTCGAATGCATTCATGTGAAACTTTTGGTTTCGTGTGTGTTGATTTGAGGCTATGATCAACTCAAAGTAGGAGGGACAATCTTGCTGTAATAATGAATATGGAGAGGGAATCCATGTGAGAGAGGTTGGTTGAATTCCAACACACTATGGCAAGAGTGCCTAACATGAAAAAAACAATATAAAATTAATGCAAGGGTGCATGGTATGTGAATGTGGCCATGGATATTGGAACAATGGATTAAATTCATTTAATATTGAATTGCATTTGGAAAAGTTTGGTATGATGAAATGATGCATGTGTAAGGAATGGTATTTCTTTTTGCTTTATATCATTGAATAGATGAATGTGAGGAAATTCTTAGTATGCACAATTCTCAAAATTGTTTGGAAATCACTGCAAGTGTGCAATGAAAATATAATGTGCATGCGAACTAACAATTTGTTTGGTTGATTGAAGTTGAAATTGCATGAAGAAGGGTCTTGGATATGGCAGTGTTGTAAGTCCATAAGAAACACCAATGCCTGTTGATTATAAAAGAGCCAAACTGCCATGAGAAACAAATCTCAAGCTTGTGGAATCAGGTTCCTATATGGAGCATATCGAAAATGGAATTTTCAATTAGAAAAATCTATGGGTAACATATTTGAAAAGAAGCTTGATTGAAAACTAATGAAATCATCTCACGAATTTTCGTATGCATGTGATACAGGTGATATGAAAAGGACATGTCTGCGGAGGACAGATGATGGCTATCAAAGATGGAAATCATGGAAATTGGCTACTATAGTGACATGAGAATTTTGTGATAAGTCATGATCACCATAAGAATGTTGTGTTGTGGTGATACGGGCCGAAGGGACACTTTAGACATAGCAAGCCAGAGGGACACCTTGACAGAGAAAGCTTGGGGGATGCTTCAGCTGTAAGACTCAACGAAGTATCTGGAACTCTTATTGTGCAAGAAATCCTAGGAAGGAAAGATGGATCACCCGAGGGACTGTATAGAGGAGAAGGATATGCTTAATCCTGAGCCCAAAAGGTGAGTGACTGCAAGGAAGAGGAGATTTCGATAGCTCATGTGAAAGAAATCAGTGGAGTATTTAAATTTTTTTCAATTGTTTATAGGGATCATGCATGCAATGGGTATGTCAAGGAAGGTAGTGAGCCGAGTTAATGAAACAACCATATGGATGAAAAACCATAAACTGCTCAGATAAGTATTATGCTGATTGTAAACTTCCTCTTTAACTATGGACAACAAAACATATTTTTCCATAAAAATTGAGGTTAATATGATTGTTGTTTGAAATTATTGTAGGCATATGCTAAATTCCAAGAGTCTAGGAAATGACCAGATTAAGAAGAAGAGAACATTGCTAAAGTAACTGAAATTTAATGGCATGGTAGGTGTTGCTAAAAAGAAGACCGAGGACGGTGTTCCTTTAAGGGGGAGGGGATTGTAACACCCTTATTTCCCCCTACTTGTAATTAATCATAATTAGTGGTTGCCATGCAATGGTAGACAAATATTGTAACTATGTTATTGTTTAATTGTAAATGCCAACAACTGACTATGGGGGTGAATCCTTCAAAGTACTCTCCATGATATCACTAGAGGAATGAGAGGGGGTGTTCTTAATCTAAAGGGACCAAATCCTTCTTATTGAAATATTCAATTTGAAAGTATTCATATTGTTTCCCTTAGCTCCAATTTCAAGGCAAATAAGTTAATGAAGGGTGTTGGTAGTTGAACAAACCAATCACCCCAATGAGTGGAAGTATGGAGGGATTCCATAAGGGATAGGAATATATCATCTAGAGGACAACATGAAAGATCACCATGGGTTCTCAGGATTGACCCACGAGTTTTCTTCTGACAGAAGAAACACAATGATAGGTTGAGAACCTTCCCAAGCTAGGCGTGCAAGAAAAACACACACGATGGTATACAGAGGGAGGGAGGAGGTATGGAGGAGACAAGATTTTGGGGAATAAGGGATGAACTGTGTAAAAACAAAATAATAGAAAGAGCTTGAGTTCCAAATCCTAGGTTTGAGAACCCAAAAAACCTGACCCGAGCTAAGAGGGTTATGAGCTTGATGATGGGAAGGCATATGATAAACCTCGAAGAGGCTTGCGCTAAGGGAGTGTAAGGAAAATATGTAGCAATATTAGAGTGAAGGGGAGTGACCCTAAAATATTACTGAGAACCTCAGAGAGATTCCTCAGTGGCATCATGGAATGGCATGAGGGTGTTCATAGTGCTAAGAGTGAATGCATATGAGCCTACAGTTGGGTGGAAAGGAGAAAACCCATGGTCAGTTGGCTGGTTGCAACTTGTAATAAGATACGTATATCTTCACTCTGTGTAATTAAATGGAGATAAAGGATTGATTCCTGTGATTGTGCATAATTGTGTATACTTGGTCAATGGTGTTGATATTGTCCTATTGGAAATCATTTTATTCATATAATAATACACCTAAATTGAATTGCATGTGTATTGCGTGTATGAGCAGGACAACCCTGTGTTTTATTTTAATCGATTAAAGAAGTAGTACAAATGATTTCCCCTTGTGAATATAACCCTAGACACATCAACATGTTTGTGCCTCCTGGGTGCATAGCAAAGTATTGTTGCGGTGTGATACCCATGAAAAGAAAAGAGGCTAGAAAGTTAAGAAAATAACAATAATTTCCAAAAGGAATTTCATATTGTAATAATAGCATGTTGAAGGCCCAAGAAGGCCGATAGAACTTGTGTCATTTTTATTGGACTAATCGGTAAGTGCAGACACAAACAAATCTCCCTAGTTCCACCCGAAACTAGAACAAAATAAAACAAAATATAAGACTTTCCCTAAGCTCTAATTATTGAGTTTACTAGCTAACAAGAAATAGACAACATACCTTTTAAATGTCGTTTCCTCTTGCCATTTCCATCCTAGCTCCATTCCAATTCTCATGTGAAATTGAACCTGCAAGGGAACACAAGCCAACCAAAGTGAAAGCAACACAATATACTCAACAAGAACCTATGTATGTGATCAAGGAATCATACAATAAAACAAGACTAGTTTTATGGGAAAGAAACATATCGCTGTATCATATAAAATAAAATGTGGAGAATACAACCAAAGCCTTGATGTTGCAAGGTACCCTTTCAATGCCCCTTTTCTTTAACACACACACTTTTGCTCCAAAGCCTTTGAATGAAGAAGATCCACCATGTAGCTTGTAAAACTAAAGCAAAGCTCTCAAGAAGCCTTTGAAGTAGAACTCTCCATACAAATCTTAGCCTATTCAACCTTAGCCTTTTCCATGAGAGATCCCTCTTTATATAGTGTGAAAGAGAGATGGATGAGGAGATTAGGATGATCCCACCAAATTAGAAAAGCGAGTAAGATACAAACCGATCAGAGGCCACCTAATCTTCTAGAAGATTCGTGAAATTTGACTTTTCCCAAGCTTAAAGAATCATCACACCCTACATACTTAACAACCTGTGATGACATCTCAGTCCAGGTATATTGCGGCATGCGATGATCAGGAATCGTCACACCCTATGAATAGAGCAGGGTGCGACAACCTTCCTTCATATGGTTTTGTCAGAGGAAATCAAATCACTTTTCTCATGTAGAAATTATCTTTTAATATTTTTAGGGAACATGAACACATGTTGTGAGGTGATAATTGAGGTGACCAAAATAATTTGTAACAGAATTCCCCCCAAAGTATGAAGTTGGAAATCGTGACAACTCAAATACTTTGTAGAATGTGTGTGTTGAATAAGGAGCGTACCGATCGAGAACTTGCAAACAATCAAGCATCTGCATAATAATATACCATCGTTTGAGGTAGGCATTCTCATACTCAGATTACAAAAATTCAAGTGAGTCATGGCCACTAAATATACATTGTGGATCCATGTAATTATGAATCAACATAGACACCAGGAATACATCGTGGATCTATGCTCTAAAAGGACTCAAATTCAGACATAGCCATGAGATATACAAAGTGGATCTATGTGTCAATACAAATCATGAATACTCCATTGCAACCTGGACCAAAATGATAATATCCAGGGTCTTCATTTCCATCATCTCTAAGTACGAATCTAACCATGTGATTACAGGTGTTGAAGTCGAACATGGTAGAAACCACTTGATTACCGGTCATTAATGGAAATCGTTAACAAGTGGGAGGGAAATCACCATTGATGTCAATGAATCCCAAGGTACCCTAGTAAAATTCAACGAATGTGAATACATGAGTTGAAGTCGAACACTCGATGGATTCTTCCAATCAGGGGTAAATGCTGTGAACCCACTTTTGAAAGTGAAGAGACCTGCCATTGAAGCATGTAGGTTCTAAGGTACTAAATGATTTCTAAGTCTTGTTCCCGGATAATGTGTTGAATTCGACAGGAAAAGACTCATCACAGGAGGTCCTTGATGTATCCCCCATCAATGACATGAATAAGTAACATATTTGAAGTAGATCAGAGTATGAAGTGATTTGGAACTAACTCAGGGAAGGTCGGTAATGCAGAAAATTTATAACTGCAAATGGTCGACTCGATACAGGGCTTGTTTAGTTTGGACTTCTATTGAACATATGAACCACACGACAATGGTCTTGGAAGCATTGACTCAAGGAGGACCCAACATATGAATTTTGTGGATGGTCAAATGAGAGACAAATGGATTTCCCAACCCAGAAACAATGATGAAGGGGGTGCCATGTTCAAGAGTGACTATTACTGTCACTAACACGAATACAAAGAAACATTTCTTTCCAAATTCCCCCCCACCATTTTTGGCGAGTACCTCTTTATTTTTACGCAAGCTTGAGGAGGATAACATATGCTTGTTGATGTAAGCTCATCCTTCAGAAGAGTCCCTCGGAGTATGTTTAATGAACCCTAAGAAGGAGTGGTTCGATCCCATATGGGTCTTTCGATGTTTGTTTAATGAGTCTAAAGAGAGAAAACTCATGGGTTTTTCATTTTTAGAGAGTCTGAAAAACACTTAAAGAAAACTCCATCAGGTCCTTTTTTGTAAATTAATCTGACGAGATCGAAAAAACGATAACCTATCGCTCATCAAATGTTTTCTACAAACACTTTTACGAGTGTGAAAAGAACAAGGTCGCTTGACAATCTTTTCATTTTTAAGGAGCATGAAAAGAGCTTAAATGATACTCCATAGGTTTCGTTTTTTGTGTCATCATTACGAGTTTGAAAAAACGACAAAAGACTACTCGTTTACATTCTCATGGTTTCACGAGCATGAGAATGAATTAAGACTCGCTCAGAGTTTTTCCTGAAAAACCCTAAAAGGATCTATACATGCAACACAACCAAACCAAAAAAGTGGACACTTATTCCAAAGTCTCACCTCTAGACTTTTCAATCTACAAATATCAACCACTTGTAAAGTTGTTAGGACTTTAGGGCTTGGATGAAGCATAAAAAATAATATAATATACAAATAAAAAGTAATAAAAATCAATAAAATAGGTAAAAAACCACATTTTACTGTTTCATTTGTAACTTCACCCAAACATTTCTTCAAACCCCCTTTTTACCTTGATTTTCAACTACGGATTGCGGAGTGCACGACTGATAATTTCACAAATTGTCTCCGTAGAAAAGGTAATCTCCATCTCCTTCATCTTTTCATGGATTAAAAATTGATTTTCATTGGTTAAAAATGTTCTTTTGGGTTGACTTTTAGGGTTACCCATGCGTTGAGGTCATTGCAGGTGCCCTATATCGGGACCTGTGATGATCTAGGATTGTCGCAGGTGACCCTAAATCTAGGGTGCGACGAAATCACACTGTGCGAATGCACAGGCCTGCGATGACCGCAGTCCAAAATTTTAAAAGATGAATCCAAAAAGGGAAAACCCCCAAAAAATAAAATTATGTTGCTAACCTATTTTTATGGTTCCTTGACAGGTCTTCCACGGTCAAGATGTTGGAATGGCGTGAGCGAGAGCATGAAGAGGAAGATTAATTCACCATTAATGACTCGGGAATAGTTATGGCCCTCCGACAATGTGGGTTGTTGAAATTATTCAATATTTAGGGCATGAGGGCCCAACTGAGACTACTTGAGTACTTAGTTCACATGTGGGATGTGAATGAGTAGACGTTTCATGTGGGTTCCCACACACTCACCATAGATATGGAGGATATATATTTCCTAACATGAATTTCTTGCCATGGTTCACGGGTGACACTTATAGGTAGTAGGGGTGGTTGTGAGCCTATGAACCACTACATCAGTCGACATTGTATGCCGACTACCCAGAAACATAGCGGTAAGGTCTCTGTCAGGGATGTCCGAGACTTGCCTCTGCTGACTATCCTCTATACTATTACTCGCATGGCATGGAGTGCAACTCCCCACATGGCTCTGCAGAGCCATTTGCAATATGCATTGGAGTGTATGGAGCCCTGAGTCTTCAACTGGAGCGAAGGGGTCCTTAAAAGTATAAAGACACGGCTTACCAAGTGCATAAATGGTGGGTTGAAACAATTCAGATACGGGTCTATTTTGGTATCTTTCTTCCTAGAAACGGTCCCAGTTTTACGCTTTTAGGTAGAGTGGGGTATACCTGCTCCACGGGATCCGAGAATGAAGAGGTGGGTAGACCTCATGGTCCGACATGGAGGCGGTCACATTGATAAGTATAACGATGTCTTCTTCGAATGGTTGATAACTCAAATGCTTCTGATCGATGATTATGCCTACGCCGGGTTATATTTCCATGGAGAACTAGACCTAGCTCTTCCCGAAGGTTCCCAATGGGGGGACATAGGTAAGAAGGAAATTTTGTTTATATAATGTTTTTATTTTTATTTTTAATGATATAAAATGTTTTTTGTGTTGTTTATTCGATGACTAATTGAGTGATCTTCGATAATGTAGATGTGGGACCTTATTTTCCTCCAGGTTCATCCCCTATCCAGAGGCGAGGGGAGAGAGGTGTCGTAGCAAGAGTAGCTACTACTGACTTCGAGACCATAAAACAAAATCTGGAGGGACTCACAATGAACATCGCAGATGCCTCTATAGATGATATTCCTAGGCATTATCAGTGCCACACAGTGGGCGTGTCTGCATCCATTGGTTGACTTCTTCGTAGAGTATCACAGGCAGTCACATGTTATAGCGAGCAACATCCTTGATGCTCTATTGTATATGAATCCATGTCATTCACATTTTTGATATTTTGGTCTTCGGACAAAAATACTTTTTGTAAACTTTTATCGTTATTAATATGAGGCTCCTACCAACGTACTTGTTTTATGTACAAAGTGTGATTGGATTTTATAAATGTCTCAAATGTCTGTCTAACATATAATTAGTCAATGCTTCTGTTAATGTATTTAGACATCTAGGAATGTGTTGATATTCAATGTAATCAAAATGACATTCCAAGAGGCGAATTCGTAAATATACCCTTAACAACACATGACTTCAGATAGAATAAACATTACTCAATCATAGTACCACTAACTGTGAATCAAGTTGTACAACAAGATGACAGATTCCAAGTGAAACAACGTCGATCAATAATTCGATGACTACACTATATTCCACAATATTGTTAGTTGCACGACCAAGGAAAACACCATGTAGACTAATCAATTCATCTGTAGGTGCATAGATTGCCCAAGCAACATATGCTAAGTTTTGAGTACTGTGACTAGCAACATCAGCGAAGCCAATGTATGGTAGTGAAGACACTGACATCTGGAAACCAAGAACAATGCAAGGTAAGCATTCGAAAGTAGGAACCAAACAACGAAAAAGCACACAAGAGTATGATACACTAAAAATACACAACACTCATGCAAAAATGATTTAAGCATAGTACTTCTTCAAGTAAAGCCTATTTCTGGGTTCACTCAAAGAGACTCCATCATAATATATCATCTCATAATCTCCCTTCTCCAACACAAGTTTCACAATATAAGGACCCCACCACATGGGCTCGAATTTACCGGCCCCTAGCAAATCACGATCTTGCTTGTAAAGAAGAACTAGATCACCTTAAAAAAAAACACGTGGCTTGATGTGCTTGTCATATTTGGCTTTAACACATTTTTTCTTAGTTTCAATAACTAAGGCAACATCATGATGGGTTTCGTCTAATTGCATCAAATACAAAAGACGCTCCTCTTCAGCAGAGGTGTTGGGGAGAAGTTCGACGACTAGTTTCAAAGATGGTATTTCACATTCAATTGAAAAAATTGTTTCGATACTATATACTAACTGGAAAGGTGTGAATCACGTGGTAGACTTAACGAATGTTTGATAGACCCACAATGCCGAGAAAAACATCATGTTCCAATGTGACTTATGAATTCCTACCATCCGTCGAAGCATAGTAGTGAGAACTTTGTTGATTGCTTCAACCTGGCCATTGGCCTATGGATAATAGGGGGTTGAGTTTTCATGGCGGAGACCCAACTTCTCAGTAAGTTTAGACATCATGAAATTTTGAAAATGACTACCGTGATCAGTAATGATGGCTTGAAGGACACCAAATCTAGTAATGATATGATTGAATATGAACAATGTTGTAGTTTTCATGGTATTATCAAATGTAGGCATCGCCTCGGCCCATTCAGTGAAATAATCCACATCTACAATAATGTATCCATGCCCCTTGGCTGAGTGAGGGTTACATGTCACGAAGTCAATGCCCCATTTAGCGAACGAACCAACAGAAACTACAGGGTGAAGAGGAGCAGGGTGGGATCAGATGTTATTGTTGTAGGTTTGACAAGCGTGGCATTTCTGGATGGCAGTAATGAAATCCTTAAAAAATGAAGGCCATAAATAGCCAGCTTGTAAGATCTTTTGGGCAGTGGAATACCTAGACATATGACCGCCTCATGATCCAAAGTGACAGTCATTCAAATATTTCTCATCTTCATCGTAGGTGAGACATTGTCGAAATATGGAATCGATAACACGATGGTAAAGAGTATCACCAAGGATGATGTATTAACGGCTTGATATCGTATACGACGACGATCTGTACTAGAAAGATCACGCTGAAAAGTTTGTGTCTGAAGATAGATGATAATATATCCATACCATATGTCATCAAAACTGATCAGAAAGAGGGATTCGTCAAGTAAAGAATCCTCTACCACATTTTCTGTCTCAGTAGAGGGAAGGTCACATATTAATTCGACAAAAACAAAAGATTTCTTTGACTTGGCGGGTTCAAACTCCAATTCAAAATCATGGAGAATAACTATCCATTTGGATTACTTTCCCCCCAACAAATTTTGAGTAAGGATATGTTGCATGGGGTTGCAATTAGAAATGAATGTGGTTTTGCATAATAAGATGTAGTGACGAAAACATTGAACATCTTGAACAGTTGCCAAGGCCAGTTTCTCCACATGTAAATATTTGGTTTAAGTAGTCGTAAGACTCCGACTCAAATAGTATATCAAATGTTCGTCATGTGAATCATCCTCTTGGACTAAAAACATATCAATGGTAGAGTCCGAAGCAACTGATTGCAGGAAATAATCTCGACTATAATCAGGGGGAAACAACAGTGGTGTACGGGTTAAGGCGAGTTTCAAAGCCTCAAAAGATTTGTTTGTAGTATCATCCCATACAAAATCGTAACCTTTCTTGAGGATTCGAGTGAATCCTTTCGTTAATTCAACGTAATTGGGAATGAATCGACATAACAAGTTTGCCTTCCCTTGCAAACTTTGGAGCTGGTGTAGTGTGGAAGGAGGAGGTAGATTAAGAATAGCCTCAACCTTCAAGGGGTCTACCCGAATCCCATGTATAGACACAATAAAACCAAGAAGTCAGCCGGATTCCACAAAAAAAACACATTTGTGTGGATTCAAACATATGCGATAATAACAACAATGTAGGAAGATGGCCCACAAATGTGCCGGGTGATCTTGACGACACATGGAATGCGCCAGTAGATCGTCTAGATAGGGTTGTATGATGTGCTTAATGTCATGAAAATCATAAGACATAGCACGTTGAAAGGTCACACCAACATTTTTGAGACCAAAGGGTAGTTTTTGGTAGGCGAAGGTTCCCCAAGGGCAAATAAAAGCAGTATTATGTTGATCTGCTGGTAAAATATTGATTTGATTATAGCCGGAGAAACCGTCCATCAAGGAGAATATTTCACTCCCGGCACAATCGTCAAGGATCTGGTCAAGGAAAGGGGTTGGATAATTGTCTTTGAGACAATATTTATTTATATACCTATAATATACACAAACATAGGTTGTGCCTTGTTTCTTGTTTACCAGAAAAAGATTAGATACCCAATCAGTCAAAGACACAGGATAGAAAAAGCCAACTTTAAGAAGTTATCCAACTTCAAGCTTGATAGCAACAAATTTACATGGATGTACTGGGTGAAGTCTCTACCGAAAAGTTTTAGCGTCTGGATAAGTGTTAATCTCATGCACAACAATATCAGGATCAATACCTGGCATTTCTTCATAACTCCAGGAAAAATGTCACAAAATTCTTGAAAAAGGGCTTTATAGGTGTGGATCTAATCAGTAGAACATGAGGCATGGATATGAACATTTTCCACGACTCTGGGTTTACTCGATATGTCAAGAAGAATGGTAGGTAAAATATTACTCAAGTTCCCTTCATACAAAACATCGTGTGTTGACTCAGGAATAGAAGAAATAACAACAACGGTCGACGGAGTCGAAATCCGTTGGTAACTCTCTATGGTATCACATTCTAGGAAGAGAATAGAATGATGATGCCCATCGTCCCACGAAGTATCTTCCATAGACATGACTGACATGATCATCTCATCAATAGGAAATATCACGTGGAACGAATCAAGAGAAGCATCACAGAGAGAAGGAAGAGAAGGAGTTGTCGATTGAATAAATTGAAAAGCTGATTCGACCGGACTTAAAGGCATTCGGTCGCCGTAACGAAGATAATCACCAGAGCTAGGTACTATCCATGGGTCATATGACTCAGGGGTTTCACAAAAAATGGTTGATATCATGTTAATCGAAGTAAAAAAAGGAGGATGAATATTTGGTGGAGGAATAGGAAAAGTACCCATCAAGGTTGAATCTTTTAAAAGACCCACGCTGACATTCTCATAATCGAGAGGTGTTTTTGAGATAAAAGATACGTTTCTAGTACCTAAATCAGAATTAAAGAAGGCCAAATGGTCGACAATAACAACCTTTCCTTGGTGCGGGAAATGTAACACACGAAAAAGGGTAAACACAATTGCACGCATGGAATCAATCTAGCTACGACCAAGCAGAAGGCTATAATCAAGAGGTGCATCAAAGACCTCAAACTTGACATTAACCAATTTACCTTCTAACGTAATAGACAATGAAGGAAGAGCAGCGTAAGGTTTAAAACTTGTAACATTGAAGGCATTAAGAGTATTGTGTGACTCGGTAAGGGAAGGAGAGCCGATAGCTTTCCAACAAGTAACGAACATAACACAAGTCGAGGCTCCTTCATCAATAACAGTTTGACATATATTCTTGTTTTCAAAAACAACTTGGATCTGGAATGCTAATTGAGGTGGAAGCCTTGGAATATGATCTTCCAAGTCAAATATTATCAAATTGGTATCGGTAGGATCAATTCCACCAATATCCTTTAACAGTGCCTTTCGCTGAGTAGGACAACTTTGAAGGACTTCGAGAGCAGACATCGCAGAGGGTGCTTGCGCAAGGTCTTCTACAATGCTGTAGTTTTGGGAAACACGTGCGTGAAGATTAAACGAAGACTTTCAAACAACGCCCTTGGGAGGAGGATGAATAATTGTATCTAGGTTCGGTCATTCAAGATGAAAAGGACCATTTGGAGGTGAAGTTGGAGGAGGAGGTTGAACCAATGAAGGTGGTAAATCATCAACTTTCTCTTTCGATGGAGAATAATCTTGGGCTCGAGTTGTGACTGCAACTTTGTTCTTCTTGGAGTCACCAGTACACATAAGGACATAAGATGAGGTAGAAGGAGAGGGTAGGTTATGAATGACCAATTGGACCTGCTACTGAGAAGGAAATGGTTGTGATAAGACGACAGGTGTAGAAGGCTTCCCGGTCCCTTGCATGAACTTCATAACCTCGGTGCATCATGGACAATATTTCGTATAATGATTGTCCCCACAAATAAGGAAAGGACAACGAGGTTTATGTTTATATTTCTCATCAGCGGGCTGCGTTTTGGGCTTCTCAGATTGTTGATTAGTATTTTTTTCCTCCTTATTCTTACCCTTCCCTTTATTTTTATTTTGATTTTTACCGGTAGGTGTAGATTGAACTGAATTAACTTCAGAAGTTTTACCAGAAGAAGGAGTAGGAGTAGGAGTATTTTGTACATTAGAAGTGGTAGACTTGGGATTGGTATAACTAGCATGTGTATACTGAGTCTCAGCATGAAGGGTGACAATCACACCATCAACAACATGAGAAGCTACTGGAGGTGTTGGGATAGGATTCGTGGAAGGACGAGGATCATCAGTGATCAAGTAGTAAAGTGTGCTCATTTGTGAATAAACAAGATCTAGATATTGAGCATGACTAATCACCTGCTCTGCAATGACAACACCACCCATGGCCACATCATGGGCTATGGGCCCAATGATCCAAAATGATCTTTTACATGACTATGGTTGAGTTATTAAGTATGTGTTGATTAACCAATTAGGAAGATTAAAGAAAGAGGAAGAAGTTATAGAAGAAATGTGACAACCATATAAACATGTACAGAATTGAAATGAAGCATAAAACAACAACAAACCATAACACCAATGTGATAACGAAGTTCAACAATCTCGCCTACGTCTTCAGGCCTTTGTCTTAGTGGGTGAGGCTTTCTTATTTCCGTTCAAAGCTCCATAAGTACATCACAACATTGCCAAAAGGTTACAAAAATGATATTGTCTTGTTTTACCAGATCTCTAGAACCCAGCAGAAGAAACAACACTCAAATCAGATGACTGACGCTCCCAAAAATGGCCCGCAAAGGTGTGCTCCTCAACAACTTCCCTGCATAAAAATGGCTTTGGCTTGGAAAATATTCAACATAAACCTGCTCTGAATCCCCTTCCATGGCCTCAAGAAGGCCTATTTTATATAGATATGAAGTTGGTAACCATCTCCCAACTTCCCCCAAAGCTCTGGCCTAAAAAAGGGCCCAATATCCCCTAAAAAGGGCCAAAAATCTCCAAAACAAGCTGAATAAATCCACAAAAATCATATACTATGGTTAAAAAAACCAATTTTTGCACATAATTGGGGATAAGCCCCTCTGGCCTGGGCACGTGCACCTTATTCAGGGTATCATGGCTTCATATGGCCAAGCATTGTTGGCCCCTGACTAAGTTTTGGGAAATCCTTGGTCAAAGTTTGACCTATTTCAGGACTTCGACAACATGTCGAAGGAGGAGTGCAAGACGAAGCAGAGATCGTGGGATCTCAACCCCTTTTTGGGTCCTTTTTTGGGTTTGGGATTATGTAATGGGTATGGGATATTGGCCCATGGGTTTACCCATGTTTAGGCCTATTTTGTAAAGTATAAATAGACTTCTAGGCAATGTAAGGAGGGGAATCTATGTGATGTTAGGCCAATGTGCTAAGTGCTAGTGATCGATCTGTGTGATCGAAGGATTGTAAGTGCTCTGTGCATACTATGTAAAGATTGCAGAGATGAGTGCAAGTGACTGTAGAGGGCTTAGTGTTGTAACCTAGCTCGGGGAAGGAGGATCTGGCGAGGTGCGCACAGATCTCCTGTCCTATGTGGAGTAGGGTTTTTGAGGCTCTGTGTATGTAACCGATTAATAGAAGATAATAGAAGAGAAGAAGAGTTGGTGGACATATCCCCAAGGGGGGGGGGTGAACCACGTATATGCTGTGTTGCTCTACTTTGCGCAATGTGTTGATATGATTACACATTAATGTGCTTAGTGCTTTAATATAGATGAATGATCTGTCGATGCTTAGTGCTTAATAATATTGATGGATGTTAGATCTGACTGATATACATATGCTTAGTGTTGAATCTGTTAAGACCTGATCTGTTTCATCATGCTAAGTGTTGTTAGATGCTAGATCTGGTTGGATACTGCGTTGTGATGTGATTAGGGTTTAACTGCGCTATAGATAAGAATTGAATATTGATAAGTATAACTGCTCAGTGCTCTGTTAAGTGATTAGAATCACAGATCTGTGTCCCAACTAAGGTTGCAGACATCTAAGTCCTGCAACCACCCCTGCCTCTACCTCGGGTGAGACTTCATATTCTCCGCAAGTGTTACCGAAAGGGTCGATAGTTAGGGTTTTGTTGGTGTGTTGTTGTAGCGTTAAACCCTGGGTTTGCCCCTGTTCCAACAAGTGCCAACCCCCTAGGGGCTGCGCACTGGCCCTTACCTTCAAAAGTTCTGGTCACATGTCACATTGCAATGGGACCAAGTCCCAAACCCTTCGCACTAGCAACCAAATCTCGGGTCATATGGCGTGTGCTGGAAATATAGCCCATGGACCCCGCGCTCATGGATTATCCATGTAGTGGAGCGCCCAAATGATATGCCAAAGGGTGGTATGGTAGCCAATGATCGTGGGCTGGGGATAAGCCCCAACCCTTACCTCCTCCGCCTGATGCTTAATATCACTTTAATTATTAAAGTGTGGCAATAATATANTATCCATGTAGTGGAGCGCCCAAATGATATGCCAAAGGGTGGTATGGTAGCCAATGATCGTGGGCTGGGGATAAGCCCCAACCCTTACCTCCTCCGCCTGATGCTTAATATCACTTTAATTATTAAAGTGTGGCAATAATATAATAAGAAACATGGGGGTGGGTTGGTACCTGACCTTCCCCAAAGCGTTACCCTACCAATAGGTCAAGTGGTTGAATCCCATGAAGTTCAAAAGTTTTTACCCAACCAATGAATAATGGGGTGCCACGTGGCATCCCATGTCTGGGCCATGTGGTACCGTTTCACTGGTCCACCATTGTGCCACTTGTCAAAATAGGATTGGACCACATCTTTCATCTGCCCTGTCAGCATGTCTGGCACGTGTCATACCTGCCATGCAAGCTGTACGGGCATGCCATGTGTCACCCTTGCAGTGGTGACACATGTCACCCCTGGATTGGTCCAACTTTACTTGCCACGTTAGTAGTCCACTGTGCCCCTGCCACATCATTTGTACAACCTGATACCAAGTGTCATCTCCAGATGATGCCACGTCAGTAGGGTGATGTCATCATGACATCAATGTTGACTTTTTGCCTGTTGACATGTTTGACTTTTTGTGAGTTTGGCAAAACAAACAGAACGCGATATCTAGAGCATACAATGTCAGTTTGAGCCCATTCAAGTTGCGTTGGGTTCGTATCAACGAGGTCTACCCACACATCCATTTTGAAGCCATTATGAAAACTTTGATTTTTAGGCCTTTCTAAGCCCCATCAAGCTCCTAGATCCAATTCTAGGACACACCTCCCCACTAAAGGACCTTTTGGTCCCCAAAAGGTTATTGACCAGTCATAAAGCTCAAGATAGGCCACCCGACTTGTTCCCTGTCTTTGAACTCTGTCCTGTGCACCTGTCTCATCAAGATTAACTATAACACAATCATGATAACTGACACCATATTGTTAGCCATTTGAACCCTGTCACATCTTACTGAAGCCACTATCATCCATGTAGATAATATTACTAATGATAGGATAAAAAATATGATTGCAAATAAGCTGATATGTTTGTAATATTTGCACGACATGAGCTTATCTTGAAGCAAACTTTGATTGATTTTCCATTCTACAATCATCTCCTATTCTTGCTTAAGATCGATTCCTTGATTTGAAACAATTATAGGTTTTTTGCTTGCTTGAACTGCCTTCTTTAATTGTTCCATAGTTTGAAGAGTTTTATTTTCCTTTACATGTTGAGCATGAACCACATAATCTTGACCTACTTTGGTTAATTGATATTGATTCTTTGTCCTGTAGAAGATTTCTTTATGATCAAACAAGTATGGACTACCTAAGACCATTCCACATTCACTTAGTGACACCACATCACATGTTACCTCGTTCACATACTTAGATGAAATTGCAAATTTGATTGTGCATTTGATGATGGTTGCTTATCCATTTAAGTGTGTAGGGCTTATGATGCATTTGTGTGTTTAACCCCAATTGCTTAACCAATTCCTCTGAAATTAGATTATATTAAGATCCACTATCGATTAATGTGTTAACCTTAGTGTGTCGCATGATGATCCTTATGTGAAACAAATTACTTCTACAATCAATTCTTTCACCAATTTTACCTGTCATACCAACTGATGAGACCTTAGATCCATCACCTGAATCCGATCCCAAGTTTGTGGGTCGTGTTGTCGCTGCAACTGTTTGCCTCCACTTATTTTCCTTGAACCACTTTGGCCTCTCCTCGGGATGCAATTGCCAACATCGGTCCTCATCATGCCCCTCTTTCATGCAATGCTTGCAAGATGACTTCTCTTCCTTTCTCGTCATTGCATTTGACTTCTCGCCATGCCACGTCCTTTTGTCCTGTTTCCTTGAAGACGATTCCCCTGATACACCAACACTTGTTTTCCCTGCTTCAATGTATGTCACTTGAGCATAAACCACATCAAGATTAATTGGTCCAAAAATGAATACAATGTTTCTAATATGTGCAGGTAAACCTCCTAAATACTTCATAAGAGTTTCTTGGGTATGTAAAGGAATATCTAACATCAATGCCATTTTTCGAAAGCCATATGTGTATTCTTGCACTGTTTGTCCTTTTCATAGTTTTAAAGCTTGCCATTCAATTAATTCTTTCTCTTTCTAACCCAAAGGATAGAATTTCTTTCTAAGTGCATAAATGAAACTTTTCCATGATGGAAATACATTACCCACTTGTTGCGTGCCATTTTGCAAATTTCTTTGGCACTAGATGAGTGTTGTGCCTGGAAGTCTCAAAGATGCCAACTTGATTTGTGTGGCCTCATCCTTGATCTGTTGCACACTGCAATAGACCTCCATCTGTCTAACCCAATTTTCAAGTCTCTCTGCATTAACTTCACCATTATACATGGGTAATTCGAATTTAACATCAAGTTTTAATAATGGCATTTCATTCTTATGTTTATGAACATGTTTCTTTGCATTGGATTTAGAAATTGAACTTGAATAAGAAGGAGAAGAAGGAGGTGACGATGGAGGTGAAGGAGGAATCTGAGGAGGATCCTCACCTTCAATTTTTCCCTTTGAAGATTCACCCAGATTCGGTCTCTTT
>ML777467.1:1771329-1785788 GCA_009831015.1 Picea engelmannii | reverse complement strand
AAAGGAGGAGCGCAAGATGAAGTAACGATTGCGGGATCTCAACCCCTTTTTGGGTCCGTTTTGGGGTTTGGGATTATTTAATGGGTATGGGATGTTGGCCCATGGGTTTACCCATGTTTAGGCCTATTTTGTAAAGTATAAAGAGACGTATAGGCAATGTAAGGAGGGGCATCTTTGTGATGTTAGGCCAATGTGATAAGTGCTAGTGATCGATCTATGTGATCGAAGGATTGTAAGTGCTCTGTGCATATTGTGTGAAGATTGCAGAGCTGAGTGCAAGTGACTGTAGAGGGCTTAGTGTTGTAACCTAGCTCGGGTAAGGAGGATATGGCGAGGTGGGTGTAGATCTCCTATCCTATGTGAAGTAGGGTTTTTGAGGCTCTGTGCATGTAACTGATTAATAGAATATAATATAAGAGAAGAAGAGTTGGTGGACATAGCCCCAAGGGGGGGGGGGTGAACCACGTATATGCTGTGTTGCTTTGCTTTGTGCAATGTGTTGATATGATTACACATTAATGTGCTTAGTTCTTTAATATAGATGATTGATCTATCGATGCTTACTGCTTAATAATATTGATGGATGTTAGATCTGATTGATATAAATATGCTTAGTGCTGAATCTGTTAAGACCTGATCTGTTTCATCATTCTAAGTGCTGTTAGATGCTAGATCTGGTTGGATACTACACTATGTTGTGATTAGGGTTTAACTGCGCTGTAGCTAAGAATTGAATATTGATAAGTATAACTGATGAGTGCTCTATTAAGTGATTAGAATCACATATCTGTGTCCCAGCTAAGGTTGCAGACATCTGAGTCCTGCAACCACCCCTCCTCTACCTCAGGTGAGACTTCATCTGCTCTGCAGGTGTTGCCGAAAGGGTCATAGTTAGGGTTTTTTTGGTGCGTTGTTGTAGCGTTGAACCATGGGTCTGCCCCTATGCCAACAAGCGCCAACCCCCTAGGGGCTGCGCGCTGGTCCTTACCTTCGAAAGTTCTGGTCACATGTCACATTGCAATGGGGCCAAGTCCTAAACCCTTCGCGCTAGCAACCAAATCCCGGGTCATATGGTGTGTGCTAGAACCATAGCCCATGGACCCCGCGCCTGTGGATTATCCATGTAGTGGAGTGCCCAAACAACAGACTGAAGGGTGGTATGGTAGCCAATGATCGGGGGTTGGGGCTAAGCGCCAACCCTTACCTCCTCCGCCCAATGCTTTATATCACTTTAATTATTAAAGTGTGGAAATAATATAACAAGCAACATGGTGGCGGGTTGGTACCTGACCTTCCCCAAAGAGTTACCCTACCAATAGGTCAAGTGGTTGAATCCCATGAAGTTCAAAATTTTTTACCCAACCAACGAATAATGGGGTGCCACGTGGTAGCCCATGTCTGGGCCATGTGGCACCATTTCAATGGTCCACCATTGTTCCACTTGTCAAAATAGGATTGGACCACATCTTTCATCTGCCCAGTCAACATGTCTTCCACGTGTCATACCTTCCACACAAGCTGTACGAGCGTGCCACGTGTCACCCTTGCAGTGGTGACACGTGTCTCCCTCGGATTGGTCCAACTGTACCTTCCATGTCAACAGTCCATTGTGCCTCTACCACATCATATGTACAACCTGATTCCATGTGTCACCTCCAGATGATGCCACGTTAGCAGGGTGATGTCATCATGACATCATCGTTGAATTTTTGCATGTTGATATTTTTGACTTTTTGCCTTTTTGGCAAAACAAACATAATGCAATATCTGGAGCATACAATGTCCGTTTGATCCCATTCAAGTTGCGTTGGGTTCATATCAATGAGGCCTACACACACATCCATTTTGATGCCATTATGAGAACTTTGATTTTTAGGCCTTTTCTGAGCCCCATCAAGCTCCTAGATCCGATTCTGGATCACACCTCCCCACTAAAGGACCTTTTGGTCCCCAAAAGTTTATTGACCAGTCATAAAGCTCAGGATAGGCCACCTGACTTGTTCCCTATCTTTGAACTCTGTCCTATGCACTTGTCTCATCAATATCAACTATAACACAATCATGATAACTGACAACATATTGTTAGCCATTTGAACCCTGTGACATCTTACTGAAGCCACTATCATCCGTGTAGATAACATTACTAATGATAGGATAAAAAATATGATTGCAAATAAGCTGATATGTTTGTAATATTTGCACGACATGAGCTTATCTTGAAGCAAACTTTGATTGATTTTCCATTCTACAATCATATCCTATTCTTGCTTAAGATCGATTGCTTGATTTGAAACAATTATAGGTTTGTTGCTTGCTTGAACTACCTTCTTTAATTGTTCCATAGTTTGAAGAGTTTTATTTTCCTTTACATGTTGAGCATGAACCACATAATCTTGACCTGCTTTGGTTAATTGATAGTGATTCTTTGTCCTGTAGAATGTTTCTTTACGATCAAACAAGTATGGACTACCTAAGACCATTCCACATTCACTTAGTGACACCACATCACATGTTACCTCGTCCACATACTTAGATGAAATTGCAAATTTGATGGTGCATTGCTTTGTTATGTGCATTTGATGATGGTTTCTTATCCATTTAAGTGTGTAGGGCTTATGATGTATTTGTGTTTTTAACCCCAATTGCTTAACCAATTCTTCTAAAATTAGATTAGATTGAGATCCACTATTGATTAATGTGTCAACCTTAGTGTGTCACATGATGACCCTTATGTGAAAAAAATTACTTCTACAATCAATTATTTCACCAATTTTACCTCTCATACCAACCAATGAGACCTTAGATTCGTCACCTGAATCCAATCCCATGTATGTGGGTCGTGTTGTCACTACAACTGTTTGCCTCCCATTATTTTCCTTGAACCACTTTGGCCTTTTCTCTGGACGCAATTGCCAACATCGGTCCTCATTATGCCCCTCTTTCTTGCAATGCTTGCAAGAGGAATTCTCTTCCTTTCTTGTCATTGCATTTGAATTCTCGCCATGCCACTTCCTTTTGTCCTCTTTCCTTGAAGACGATTCCCCTGATACACTAACACCTGTTTTCACTGCTTCAATGTATGTCGATTGAACATAAACCTCATCAAGATTAGTTGGTCCAAAAACGAATACAATGTTTCTAATATGTGCAGGTAAACCTCCTAAAGACTTCATAAGAGTTTCTTGGGTATGTAAAGGAATATCTAACATCAATGCCATTTTTTGAAAGCCATTTGTGTATTCTTGCATTGTTTGTCCTTTTCATAGTTTTAAATCTTTCCATTCAATTAATGATTTCTCTTTATAACCCAAAGGATATAATTTCTTTCTTAGTGCAGAAATGAAACTTTGCCATGAAGGAAATACATTACCCACTTGTTGCGTGCCATTTTGCAACTGGCTTTGCCACTAGGTGAGTGCTGTGCCTGGAAGTCTCAAAGATGCCAACTTGATTTGTGTGGCCTCATCCTTGGACTGTTGCACACTGCAATAGACCTCCATATGTCTGATCCAATTGTCAAGTCTCTTTGCATTAACTTCACCATCATACATGGGTAATTCAAATTTAACATCAAGTTTTAATAATGGCATTTCATTCTTATGTTTATGAACATGTTTCTTTGCATTGGATTTAGAACTTGAACTTGAATAAGAATGAGAAGAAGGAGGTGATGATGGAGGTGAAGGAGGAATCTAAGGAGGATCCTCTCCTTCTTCACTTTTTCCCTTTGAAGATTCACCCAGATTCGGTGTCTTCCGTTCCAATTAATCCTCGTACAAAACCTTCATCATCTCCGACATAGCAAAGAAAGTTTTTCGAAACTCTTTCTCATCCTGATAAAGTCCCTCTTCCATTGCTATCTTCTCGCTGTGAGAAGTTATCTTTCTCAATCCAATCAATGGATTCTCTTCAACAATATCACCTTCACCATGAAGTAACTTTTCCCTGGTTAATGTGCAAAACTCAAATCCAAATGTCAACTAGCTATGATACCACTTGATCCAAAATGATCTTTTACACAACTATGGTTGAGTTATTAAGCATGTGTTGATTAACCAATTAGAAAGCTTAAAGAAAGAGGAAGAAGTTATAGAAGAAATGTGACAGCCATATAAACATGTACACAACTGAAATGAATCATAAAACAACAACAAACCATAACACCAATGTGATAATGGAGTTCGACAATCTCGCCTACGTCTCCGGGCATTTGTCTAAGTGGGTGAGGCTTTCTTATTTCTGTTCAAAGTTTAATAAGTACATCAAAACAGTGCCAAAAGGTTACAAAAATGATCTGGTCTTATTTTAGCAGATCTATAGAAACCAACAGAAGAAACGACACTCAAATCGGATGACCGGATCTCCCAAAAATGGCCCGCAAAGGTGCGCTCCTCAATAGCTTCCCTGCATAAAAATGGCTTTGGATTGGCAAATATTCAGCATAAACCTGCTTTGAATCCCCTCCCATGGCCTCAAGAAGGCCTAGTTTATATATATCTAAAGTTGGTAACCATATCCCAACTTCCCCCAAAGATATGGCCTAA
Source organism: Picea engelmannii (assembly GCA_009831015.1). Taxonomy (NCBI): domain Eukaryota; kingdom Viridiplantae; phylum Streptophyta; class Pinopsida; order Pinales; family Pinaceae; genus Picea; species Picea engelmannii. The sequence continues at coordinate 1,781,244 of ML777467.1, read as the reverse complement.
AATAGGGCCCAATATCCCCCCAAAAGGGCCTAAAATCTCCAAAACATGCTGAATAAATCCATAAAAATCATTTACTATGGTTAAAAAAACCAATTTTTGCACATAATTGGGGATAAGACCCTCTAGCTTGGGCGTGCACACCTTATTTAGGGTCTTATGGCTTCATATGGCCAAGCGCTAGCCCCCTAGGGGCTGTACGCTGGCCCTTACCTCTGAAAGTTCTGGTCACATGTCACATTGCAACGGGACCAAGTCCCGAACCCTTTGCGCTAGCAACCAACTACCGAGTCATATGGAATGTGATGGAACAATAGCCCATGGCCCCCATGCCCATGGCTTATCCACGTAGTGGAGTGGCCAAATGATAGGCTGAAGGGTGGTATGGTAGCTAATAATCATGGGTTGGGGCAAAGCCCCAACCCTTACCTCCTCTGCCCAACTCTTCATATCACTTTAATTATTAAAGTGTCGCAATGGTATAACAAGAAACATGGTGGCATGTTGATATCCGAACTTCCCCAAATCGTTACCCTACCAATAGGTCAAGTGGTCGAATCCCATGAAGTTCAAAAGTTTTTACCCAACCAACGAATAATGGGGTGCTACATGGCAACCCATGTCTGGGATATGTGACACCATTTCACTGGTCCACCATTGTGCCACTTGTCAAAATGGGATTGGACTACATCTATCATCTTCCCAATCAGTTTGTCTGCCATGTGTTGTACCTTCCACACAAGCTGTACGACGTTCCACATTTCACCCTTGAAGTGGTGACATGTGTCACCTTCGGATTGGTCCAACTGTACCTGCCACATCATCAGTCCATTGTGCCCCTGCCACATCAGCTGTACAAACTACTACCATGTGTCACCTCCAGATGCTGCCACGTCAACAGTCCACTGTGCCCCTGCCACGTCAGCTGTACGGACTGCTACCACGTGTCACCTCCAGATGCTGCCATGTCAGCAGTCCACTGTGCCCCTGCAATGCCAGCTATATAGACTGCTACCACGTGTCACCTCCAGATGCTGCCACGTCAGCATGACATCATGCTGACATCAGCATTGACGTTTTGCCTGTTGACTTGTTTGACTTTTTACATGTTTGGAAAAATGAATAGAACACGATATCTAGAGAATACAACGTCTGTTTGAGCCTGTTCAAGTTGCGTTGGGTTCGTATCGATAAGGTCTACACACACATACATTTTGAATCCATTCTGAGAACTTTGAGTTTTAGGCCTTTCTGAGCCCCATCAAGTTGCTGGATCCGATTCTGGATCACCCAATGAGTGATTTGGTAAACCACTCAGCCAACAATTGATCATGAAGGGGAACTTTGATTAAGTATATTCTCCTTCTCCACTCATGGATATGATCAGAAATATGATTGGAAGAGGATTGTTTAAAAGAACTCAAAATTTCGGTTCCTGTCTCGTATCGAGTTGGCAACTGGTAATGCGTTAGGAAGGCCATGGCTAGGGTATTAAAGTCATTAAAGAATCCTAGTGGTAACTCAATGTACCATTTGGCCGTTGAACCCGTGAGAGTTCATTGGAAAAGTCATAATCATATAGAGTCATCCATCAATGAGTTGGACGAACAACAAAGATGGAAAGTCATGACATGATTATTTGAGTCTTCTCCCGATCGAACGTCAAATTTATGAATGTTAGACAGTGATTTGGCTGGGATGACAGGACAATAAGGAGAGTGAAAAATAGGATCAGTCAAAATCCTAGACAAATCCGATAAATCCAAAGTGGCAAGAAAAGGCAATTGTCTATTCACTTGAGGAAACTGGTAGTTTTGAGGAGGAAGTCCCGTAGGTATACCAGTAAGACCATAAGAAGTATGTAGATAGTTAGATAGCCCTGACAGATTCAGTTGTGGAGGGTTTTGATTAATATTAGGTATGTTCCCTTGGAAATGAACGTTAGATTGAAAATTTTGACCCCAAGTAGGATTCATAGAACCTGGATACGGTTGACCAAAATTAGGGGGTACAAAAGAATTAACTTGAGGATGTTGCTCCCTAGACGATTGTTGATTCCCTTGGAAAGAAAGATTCCAATGTTGATATTGTAACATAGGTATATTTTTTCCATAAATTGGGTTATGGCCTCCAACTTGAGGTTGCCCCCCAGGTTGAGGTTGTCCCCCAATCTGAGGTTGCCCCCCAAATTGAGGTTGCCCCCCAACTTGAAGTTGACCTCCAACATGAACTTGAAAACCAGAAGTGACTGAATGAATGGTGCCTCCAAATGGATTGGATCCACTAGGGCCAGGATGATTAGATCTTGCAAACAAAGGTGGAGGAGGAATGTAAGGCTGTCCGGAGAGAACCTAGTTAGGTGTAGGAACAAACTGACTAGAGACATTATACCCAGGAGGAACAAAAAGTCTAGACCCTCCGGATGGATTCTGAGTAGGAATAGAAATGGAAGTGTTCAAAGTGTTATACCCAGGGGGAAGTGACAAATTTGGTCTAAGAGGAAGTGGTGTTCCAATAGGAGCTTGAGTGATAACCACATTTCTGGTAGAAATAGTCATAGCTTGCAGGACCATAGTAGAATGGGCCATCTAGAGAGGAAGAATTGAGTGAGAACCAACCAACAATTGGTCTGAAGCTATTGTGACATTACTAGTCGTGCTAGTAAAATGATCTAAAGGTACTGTATAGGTAACATATGTCTCAGGCATTTGCGATGCCATAGGTTGATTAGAACTCATTCCTAGTGCGCCGAAAAGATCGTGCATTGAAGAAGGGGCAAAGCTAGGATTAAAAATTCTAGCAATGTGAGTCGGGGTTCTAAATGATTCACTTTGAAAAAGTGGATCGTCTACTCCAGATCCTACGTTAAGTCTAGTAGGTACTTCAATATTCTCAACAACAAAAATTTCTTCTGATGAGTTCATCCAGAGAAAATGTGCATCTTGTCTAATACTCAATAACAGATTTGGGGGAAGTCTAAATGCCTCTAAAGAATCCGAAACAATTCTTAATCCCTCTAAAGAGTGTGAACTTCCAACCTCAGAAGATACTTCGTTATTGACTGCTCCCTCAGGAGAGCCTTTTGGTGAGTTAGGAAGCAAAGGGAGGTAACCTTCTGGATCTTCTAGAGGTATCCCTTGCATCCTACGTGAACGACGAAGGTTGATGTTGGCTGAACCAAATAAAGAACGAGACAAATATATGGCCAACTAGAGAAACAAACAATGCTCACTAATAAAATCTAGAAATCAAACCAAGCAAACAAACCTTCTTATTTCAAAGTCACTAGTTGGTGATGAAATCCAATGTAACAAAATCAAGACAAGAAGGGGCTGAGATAAAGCGGGTGGAAAAGTTACGTTGATGACATGCTTAATGAACTTACACCCTGGTGCAAGCTCCCACACATAATCGTGGGTATACCCTCCAAGGAGCCCGAGTGAGTTTGGTCAATGTCGATTCTAGGTACCGTGAAGACTTTCCCCTCCACAGTCACCTCGTTAAAACACCTTAAAGAGATAGGCTACTAAGGTTACCAATTATGACAATGATGCATGGGGAAACAATTGACAGTCTGATCCACGCAAAAAGGTAGGGTATTTAGCCCGAAATCAACTCGAGAAGCTCCCACACATAATCGTGGGTATACCCTCAAGTGACCCCCAATAATACGTGCAATCTCTACACTAAGACCAACAAATCAGGGTGAGTAACTCTACCAGTCCTAATGCTACCTCATGATTGACCCTTGTGTTAGAAGGGCTTCCCAGGACAAAATGTAGCAAATGGATTTGAACTCTCCCTATCACAAGATACTATTGTGTGTTTTTATGCTTTGGAGAGTGTGCCTTACAACCTATTCCAAAGAACTATCCTAGCTAATGTTGGTGAAGAGAATTCCTAGAAAATAAGAGTTGCTAATAAATTTTAAAATTACGCTGTCTTTTAAAGGTCGTTGTTTACTCAAAAGGGAGACGAGAAGGAAACTGATGATGTATGTGACCTTGACCCAATAAAATGCAAGAAGAGATGAATATTAAATCTTTCAATTCAATGAACTCTAATTATAGTAGGGAGAAGGTGTCTCTTTTTAAAGTACAAAATTTACGAAATATAATTTCTTAATTCTTGAATGAAAAAAATCCCAAACAACCATGAACTACACAATTTTCCAACTTCTTTCTTAACAAGTATTTTGAAAGAAATAATTTTCTTATGAAAGATTACTAAAAATAATAAATGACTTCATTTCTTCCTTTCCCAAATCAAATCAGAGATGTAATGAAGAAAAGAAAGTGTAATCCAAGAAAATTAATACACTCTCAACACAATTCTCAAATCAAACTTATAATGTAGACAAAAAATGAAAATGATTGGAAAGCCTTTTGTCAAATGCAAACAAAAAATGTCTCTCAATCAACAAATAATTTGGAAAGTAAAATCAATCCAAAACTTCAAACAAATCAAATACTTTTCATCAAACAAGCACTCAGATCAAGATCTAGAGATTATACCCTTGTGACAAAAAATCAAAAGAAAAACTTGCAAAATTTACAAAGAAAGACTTTCAATCCCTGAAAACCAATCAAATGCAAGATTTAAACTCATAAATCAATCAATCACTGGTATCAGAAGTTCATCCCAGGAAATTGAGGAAAAACTGGGTGAAAAAGACAAATTGGCTCACTCCAACAATTCCTACCAGGAATTGTCGCAGGCTGATAGTGGGGCACAGTGCGATGAGCTAAGGTCGTCACAGACTGCCAATAGAGCACAGTGCGATGTTGTTGCATTGGTTTGCAAAAGTAGAGTGCGACGTTAGAAGGTTGTCACAGGCTGTCTATATAGTACAGTGCGACGATTTCTATAACTAAGGAAAAAATGGAAGAAAGGCAAAAAATCTAACTGAACTTTTAGACCCAGGGAGTCCAGATGGATCACCCACAGACTCAAATAATGAATTTGACTAAAAGAAGGTAGGATAAAAGAAAATAAGAAGCAAAAAACCAAAATAAAGTCGTATCCCCAGTATGGTCACCAATTTTGTTGTTGGACTAATCAGTAAGTGCAGACACAAATAGATCTCCCTAGTTCCACCCGAAACTAGAACAAAACATAACAGAATATAAGACTTTACCTAAGCTCTAATTATTGAGTTTACTAGCTAACAAGAGATAGACAACATACCTTTTAAATGTCATTTCCTCTTGCCATTTCCATCCTATCTCCGTTCCAATGCTCCTGTGAAATTGAACTTGCAAGGGAACACAAGCCAACCAAAGTGAAAACAACACAATATACTCAACAAGAACCTATGTATGCGATCAAGGAATCATACAATAAAACAAGACTAGTTTTATGGGAAAGAAACATATCGCTGTATCATATTAAATAGAAAGTAGAGAATACAACAAAATCCTTGATGTTGCAAGGTCCCCTTTCAATGGCCCTTTTCTCTAACGCACACACTTTTTCTCCAAAGCCTTTGAAGGAAGAAGATCCACCATGTAGCTTGTATAACTAAAGCAAATATCTCAAGAAGCCTTTGAAGTAGAACACTCCATACAAATCTTAGCCTATTCAACCTTAGCAGTTTCCATGAGATATCCCTCTTTATATAGTGTGAAAGAGAGATGGATGAGGAGATTAGGATGATCCCACCAAATCAGAAAAGCGAGTAATATCCAAAGCGATTGGAGGCCACCTCATCTTCTAGAAGATCCCCTTCTAGAAGATTCGTGAAATTTGACTTTTCCCAAGCTTAAAGAATCGTCGCACCCTACATACTTAGTAGCCTGCGATGATGTCACAGTCTAGGTATATTGCAATATGCGACGATCATGCATAGTCACACCCTATTAATAGAGCAGGGTGCGACGACCTTCCTTCATATGGTTTTTGGCAGAGGAAATCAAATCACTTTTCTCATGTAGAAAGTCTCTTTTAATATTTTTAGGGAACATGAACACATGTTTTCAGGCAATCACTGAGGTGACCAAAATAATTTGTAACAGTCATTAAACTCTCCTTTTTATGAATGGTTATGTGGAATGAAATTCTCATTTGGGTGAATAAGTTGCGAGGATTATTGCTTGCTAGAAGAATGAAGGCATACATTCCCTATAACCTGGGAAGGTTTATGTGCAGTTTGGAGAGCTTTGTAGAAGTCTCCTTATTGGAATGGAAAACCTGTTGGATGCAAATCTTCACCCAAGTTGTGAAGAGAGAATGTCTTAGTCAGTTTAGAGGAGAACTACAAATATCCTAAAGGCCTCGTAAGCCTTAGAAAATACTGAGAAGAGATCCCTAAACTACTAAGTCCTAAATCATACTGAAAACCTAGGGAAAGCCCATGTTTTGATTATGGAGAATTCATAGTCATTGGATCAACACAACAAATATATCCCGAACCTTTGTTAGAGTAGGCTATTATGCCCATAGAAGATGTACCCCGATTCAACTAGAGTTGTTGATCTGTCAGAGGATCAGAGGTAGAGAGATCCAAACCATTGGTCGAAGGATGATGGTCGAGGTAGCCCTGGAGACTCGGAGTGAAGGTACTCTGATGGGAAAGGCCCCAAGGGGAAATATGGACCATTGATTAGAGTCGAGGTGAGATCAATTCTTATTTGTATATATCCCTAGGGTCTCGTCTAAGTGAGGTTAAGAGGGAAGGTGACGTCTTATTGACATCATGCTGATGGGGAATGTCTACAAGTCCAACGGTAGTACGTGACAACCTGTAATTGGTAAAAGGATTTGGGAGTGGGTCCCTATCAAGCTTAGGCCTTTGTATGGTTGCCCTTAATTGCTAGCCATCATATCTACAGGTCAATAGACCTTGACCATCCATCGAAAATCCAATTTATGAGCTTGTTTCAATCACTGCGAGGAAAAGGTATCGAAGTATATTCTTCTTTCGATACCATTAGAGATTAGTAATCAACGAGAGGGATAGAGTAAATCCTATTCATTGAGTGGTACAAGGCAAGTTCAAATCTTGTCCATCAATTTATCGAGATAGTTACATCCCAACCATTGGATCCAAAGAGGCTTGGCTCCGATGGAAGGCTCTGAGAGGAGATATGGATTGTAGATCAATGAAAAATAAAAGAGCCATGAGAAACGATCTAGACTATTTGGAGTCACTGAAATGGGTGAACTACAAAGGAGGGACTTCGAGGATGAATGAGGGTCATCGATCCGGTAGAGGCCGATAAGTATTCTATGCCATAGATCTCATGTCATAGGATGGGGGTCATAACCCCATAGAAAAATTATTTAGTGATTTCATAATAATGGGATTAGTTTAACTAATTCACTCGTAATCCTTGTCACCAGGAGATCGAAGCTTATACCTTGATGGAACAAGCCTAATATCCGGTTTCTAGTGGTGATGTGTCATGACAAAGGATGACCACATGTCACTTGATATTGAAACCACATGTCATGCAAATTTGGATGAATGGGACAAGAATTCATAGGGAAAATGAGTGCCACGTGTCAAGTGGTACGAGTGCCACACGTTACGTTATGAGTCACACCATGTGGTAGACAGTGGCAGGGCCACATGTTGAGCATATAAGGTGCCACATGGTATAGTGATTTGGCACCTGTAGGTGAGATTCTATGGGAAATAATGATGCCACATGTCAGGTGGTGATGGTGCCATGTATTAAGAGGATTTAGCACACATAGGTGAAAATCCAAGAAAATCTGGGTCATTCGTCGAATAAAGAAAGGTCGACAAGGCTATGTGGTGGTCAAGAACATCGATGAAGATGAAGGCATCAATGATGTAATGATATTCGTTGATCAATGGTGGGTCAAAGTTAATATCCACCATAGATTTATGAACAACACCTTATAAGTTATAGAATGACGATGATGATCGAGGCATCGACGACATGATGAGGATCATTGGATCTACAGGTCAATGAATCTGGTCCATTGATCTAGGTGTAATGTTATCGGAGCATAGAAGAATGGAAGAGTGGGAATTAAGTGTTGAGTTAGTTAGAATCACTAACTCAACGAGAACCGTTGGATGATTGGCGCCAGGACCGTCATATCGAGAAACGTTAGATGGGAGGGTGTTAATCCCTGCGTAAGTTGGATTCGTTGACTCACTTAGATCCGTTAGATGAGCGACTTGTGAACCGTCAAATCTAGGAAGGGGTCCAATTAAGTATGCTTCATCAGAACATTTCATAGGGGAAAGTTGTAATCCATGGGAATGGAATTCTGACGACGATGACATGAGGTCCCTATGGGGTCAGAACTTTGGATCGATGTTCCATGTGGAAAAAACCACATTAGATGACATAATTATTGAGAGATCATGTGGTTTTCATGTGGCAGTGATGTGGCCATGGCCAATGGAGACTCGAGAACTTTGGGAGGCCATAAAGTTTGACTTCAAGATCAGATTTGGGCATACTTACAGTCGTTGGAAATCTCTTTATGAGCAAAAGATGTTGGTTCCCTGGAGAATAGACCTCAATATGTCTAAGAAGAAGTTAAATTTTAATACGCCATCCCTTAAAAGGTACTTAATGGGTTGGGTGTGTTACAATGTATAGATGTACATACAAAATTTCAAAGTTCTTCAAAAAGATGTAGGTACTCTGCTCGCATAACATCCTCATGCTCCCAAGTTGCATCCTCAAGATCGTACCAGATCAGTTGGACCTTTACTATATCCATGGATTGATTCTGGAGCTATTTAATTTTCTGGTCCAATATGTAAATGGGTTGCACTCAAAAATTTCCTCTTGGCTCCACCTGAATCACATTCCAATGAATGACATGATTAACATCAAGTATGTACTTTTGAGCAATTATACATAGAAAACATTATGAATACACAAGGATGCAGGAAATTCAAGCATATATGCGACATGAACAATCCTCTCTAGGATTTCAAATGGCCCACAGTAACGTACTGCTAGCTTATAACAATTTCCCAACTTTAAGGAACTGCATCTTGCTTTTACTTTCAAGAAAAAATGGTCACCCATTTTAAACTATCTATGAGTTCTTCCTTTATATGTGTAATGTTTTTTCCTGTCTTGGGTGACCCTTAAATTCTACCTTAAATTTACCATATGCTCCTCCATCTCCCAAAGTAGTTCTGGCTCAACTAATGCACAGTCTTCTGGGTTGGCTCAAGTCACTGTTGTGTTGCACTTTCTTCCATAAAGTGCCTCAAATGGGATCATCTTTAGAGATGCCTGATACTCATTGTTATAAGCAAAATCAACCAAAGGTAAATATTTTTCTCACTGCATCATTTTTTCCATCACATACTTTCTTAGAATATATTCAATCACCTGATTTACCCTCTCTGTTTGCCCATCTGACTCAGGGTGATATGTTGTGCTAAAGTTCAGTTTTGTCCCAAATCAGTTTTGTCAACATTTGGCACTTTATCCTTAGGTTCCTCCTCCATGTGCACTACAAATACTTGACATCGTTTCCTATAGATTTTCTTCAATTACAAGGCTGAAACTTCTCTGATAGTTACAACCCTTGGAATGCCTTGAACCGCTCTTAAGTTTACTTCCTCATCCAAGTAAGAAAATTCCTTATTGTAACCGTCTAGAACAACATGATTCTAGTCCAACCAATCCATACCAATGAGGCAATCATACGATCCCAATGGTATGATATTCAAATTAGATTTTGTGCACAGTACATTCATTTCCATTGGACATGCCTTAACCATCTCATTAATTTTACTTTTTTCCCCTATAGCTAATTGCACCAACCAATGTTTTCCAAGCTTGCTTCTCGAAAATTGAAATCTTTCCACCATCTTAGGATCTAGATAACTATGACTAGCTCCCAAATCAATTAAAATAGCAATGGGTTAGTCATTAATCTTACCTTCCACTTCAATCATGTTTGACTAAGACT
>ML777467.1:1718482-1764402 GCA_009831015.1 Picea engelmannii | reverse complement strand
GTTATCACGCTGGTGTTTTATAGTTTGTTTTTCTTCATGCTTACTCTTAGATATATATATTTCTTAATGGATTCTATGTTTCCTCTTTCATTAAGTTCCTAAATGGTAATTTAACTCATGCAAAATAACTCAACCATTGTCATTTAAAAGATCTTTTCATATCAAGTGGTATATGAGCTAGTTGACGGTTGGTTTTTGAGTGTGCATGATTACCAAGGAAAATATGAATTGTGGTGAAGGAAATCTTGTTGAAGGGAATCCATTGACTGTATTGATAAAGAGAAGTTCTCAAAGTGAGAAGATGGCATTAGAAGAGGGACTTTCTAATGAGGAGAAAGAGTTTCAAAATACTTTCTTCGCCATGTCAGAGATGATGAAGGTTTTGTATGAGGATTACTTGGAATGAAAGAGACCGATTCTAGGTGAATATTCAAAGGTAAAAAGTGAAGAAGGAGAGGATCCTCCTCAAATTCTTCCTTCACCTCCTTCTTCTCCATCAACTTCTTCTTCTTCAAGTTCAAGTTCTAAATCCACTGCAAGAAAACATTCCCATAAACATAAACAAGAAATTCCTTTACTTAAGCTTGATGTGAAATTTGAATTACCTATGTATGATGGTGAGGTCAATGCAGAGAGGCTTGATAACTGGGTCATACAGATGGAGGTTTATTGCAGTGTGCAACAAATCAAATATGAGGCCACCCAAATCAAGTTGGCATCGCTTAAACTTGCAGGCACATCACTCATCTGGTGGCAAAGCAAGTTGCAAAATGGCACTCAACAAGTGGGTAATGTATTTCCATCATGGCAATTTTTTATTTCTGCACTTAGAATTCTATCCTTTGGGTTATAAAGAGAAAGCTTTAATTGAATGGAAATCTCTTAAACTAAGAAAAGGACAAACAATGAAAGAATACATAGATTGATTTCCTAAAATGGCATTGATGTTAGACATTCCTTTACATACCCAAGAAACTCTTATGAAGTATATAGGAGGCTTACCTGCACATATTCGTAACACTGTATTTATGTTTGGACCTACTAATATTGATGAGGTTTCTGTTCAAGCAACATACATTGAAGCAGGGGAAAAATGGGTTGGTGTATCAGGGGAATCATATTCAAGAAAAGAGGACAAAAGGAAGTGGAATGGCAAGAAGGAAAATTCAGTGGAAAGAAAGGAAGATAATCCCTCTTGCAAGCATTGCAAGAAAAAAGGGCATGATGAGGTCCATTTCTGGCAATTGCATCCCGAGAACAGACTAAAGGGGTTCAAAGAAAAGAAAGGGAGGCACACAATTTCCACATCAACACGACCCATAGACTTGGGATTGGATTCAGGGGATGAATCTAAAGTCTCATCGGTTGGTTTGACAGGTAAAATTGGTGATGGATTTGATTCTAGAAGTAAATTGTTTCACATAAGGGTCATTATGAGGCACACTAAGGTCGACACATTGATAGATAATGGATCTCAATCTAACTTGATTTCAGAAGAATTGGTTAAACAATTGGGATTAAACACTCAGATGCATCATAAACCTTACACACTTAAATGGATACACAACAATCATAAATTGCACATAATAGAGCAATGCACATTAAAGTTTTCAATTTAATCTAAGTTTGTGGACGAGGTAACATGTGATGTAGGAGAGATTTCCGAACTCCGTTATCACCTTGGTGTTTTATGGTTTGCTGTTCTTCATGCTTACTCTCAGATCTGTATATTTATTAATGGCTGCTATGTTTCCTCTTTAATTCTTCCTCTTTCATTAAGTTCCTAAATGGTAATTTAACTAATGCAAAATAACTCAACCGTTGTCATTTAAAGATCTTATCGGATCATCAACCAATAAGACATTGATTTAAGTCCTTAAAAATATAATTGTAGCAAATCAAAGAAATTGACATAAAAATCCGATTCAAGTAAACTTCTTGTTTGTAGACTTTAGATATGGAAGAACTTTCTTTGGGTATGAATAACATACCTAGGGTGGACCTCGAAGGTTCCCTTGATTTTGTGCTAAAGTTACGAGTGAGTATAGGTGAAATAATTATGAGTAAATGGTGTACACGAGGAATAACACACAAATTTTAGGCACTCAAAAACCCTCATTGGAGCCATATTGCCAGACCCTACCCTCAAAATATTCTTGATATCTCCACTCGACAATGGTTATTAACTCACTAGACCCTACCCTCAAAATACTCTTGGTATCTCCTCTCCACAATGGTTATTAATTCATAGTATATTTTGAAGTCTATCCTAATTTCCCTTTGTCCATCTTGATTCTAAATGTACAACTACCTCAAGAAGGGTGAAAACCCAAATTGAGACCAAAACTATAAACTAAAATATTGACCCAATTCTTCTCTTACTCTATTTACATTGCATGTACCCAATCAATGAGAGCACAAGAAAACATACTTATATAGTAGCACCTTTGATACTTTGGTAATGGGTTAGAGTGATTTCCCCCTAGTTAGCATCTAACTTCAACTCGAGGCATATAATGATGTTTTCTACTATCATAATTCATTAGTTGCACCTACTCTCCAAAACCCTTTCTAAGATATCTTTCCATTCAATGGCTAGTGGCCACCCTAGCAGTTCCTCCTATCCTCTAGGTACCTCCTTTAATTCCATATCAAGAATGCCTTGCTTCCCACCAAATCTATGTCCTCTCCCCAAATTCATCACCAACTTGTGGGAAATGTTGTTGCTAAGTCAGAATGAACTCAACTCTGATACTTGGAGGGTTTCAATGTTTCCAAAGGAGTAGCTAATTGTGTAGCAAACAAATCCTCTTTTCGATCACAAATTTGACAAGAATCTGGTGGGAATTTTAGGGATGGTTAAAGTTCCACTATGAGAAAAGTTTCATGCATGGTGGAATGATGGATTGTGAGGGTTTTGCCAAAAATTCTAAGCCATCCCAAAACATTGAAAATCCAAGCTAAGTTTTGAATATATTGAAACTATGACCAAATTATATCAACAGATTCCGACATAGGAGGGAATTTTGATACATGTTTAGATGGATTCATCTCCGAATTGATATGTGAGATTGTTGGGATGTGTTTCATTCTAGATTGATGAGAATTCAAATGAATGTTTTTTCCAAATTCCTCCGAGGGTGGTAAAAAATGTGCAATTTAATTAAAGCATAAACAATATGCACAAAAACTACCAATGCTATTATTATCCAAGTGAGAGAGGATATTGATGATGATGATGATGATTAAAATCCACCGAGACCAATTGGTCTATCAGATCTTAAGAAGGTAAGATATTACTTCAATTTCGTTAAAATTGTATTTATGTGCTTAAAAAGAATTGAGAGAAGCATTGCAAGATCACCATAGTTTTGATGACTTAGCACGTTAAGAAGGTCTATATTATGGTAAATATTTTTAAAAAGTGTTTTCCATCTTCAAAACTCTTAGTGTCACAAAGATGACAGAGTCTTTCATCCCACAATGTTTTGGGAATTGTCCAACACCCAGTTTCACTATGTATCTCATGAGATTTTGTTCTTATTTTAGCAATTTGTTTTTATTCTTTTCACTTCTAAAAACTGAGAGTTACTTTTGATCTTCTAAATTAGGGTTGACCACCTCCTTGTAGTATCTTAGTTTCCTTTTATCCTCTAATTCTTTATCACACCACATATTCACCTTAAATTTAGAAGTGATAATATTTGTAATATTATTGATATTCTTCATGATGGATTCTTCTTGTATTCCCCAATGATTTATCCAAGATTTGACATCTTCATGCCATCCCCGCTTGAGCCGCTGGTGGTTTTTGCTAGATTTTGAAGCAATTTTGGGGAGCCTATTTTCGTCCATGTTGTTTATCTTTTTCTTGTAAGATAGATATCTAGTCATAGCTATGCTCTCAATGGGGGGAACACTTGCTTATATGAGGAGGATAGGATAGGGTGTATTCCCCTTAATTTTGAGATTATAATTTATAAAATTCTTTTGTATCAATTCTATCTTTCTCCAAGATTCTCTAGAGATACTGCAACCCCAAACTTCACATCCATATAAGATAACCAGAGTGATGAGAGTGTGAAAGAGGATTTTTTTCGTATCCCCAAGTCAAAGGTCCGCTGATTTAAAATTGTTTTCAAGCCCATAATAAGCTTTCCACCCTCCGTTTATCCTTTTCTCAATGTTATAGTTCCAATTGAGCTTATCGTGAATATCAATTCCAAGATATTTGTATGAAGGAACTTCCTCCAAGGTATTGTTGTCATATACAAAAGTATCGTAGGTGATGTTTTTGGATTTAATTATCACAACCTTTGTTTTTGCAGTGTTCACGGTCATTCCCATACTAGAGCAGAAGTCCTTGAGGATTATAAGTTGCTTACCTAGGTCATAGGGAATCTACACCATAAGAACAATATCATTAACATAAAGAAGAAGGATGATGACTACACTAGCAAGAGTTGGTCCAACACAACTTGCATCCTCCTAACAACATTCTAATTTATCAATATAGATGCCGAAAAGGGGGGGATAGGGGGAAACCTTGCTTGAATCCTATATTATAGTTAATGTTTTTCAACCAGCCCTCAATGTTGCTAAACTTGGAAATAAATTTCTCACATATCCTTATTGCAACAACTCTTAACTCGAAAGGGAATTTAAGCTCTTTAACCTATTTAAAAGGTTAGTCCTGGGAATAATGTCAAAATATTTTCTAAAATCAATGAAACAATAAAGGAGATCAGCTTTATCATTAGGACACTCCTCTACAATGATCCTAAATGTAATGCGGTGGTCCATAGTTGAATGGTAGTCTCTAAACCCAACATGGCCTTTAGTTATTTTTCCAAATATTTCTAGCCATGTACCGATCTTCTTTTCCAAAATAATTCTGTATAGCTTACCTAAAATGGGTCTAATCATAATGGTCCTATAATTAGAGGGATTTATTTTATCCCCACTTTTGAAATTAGGTACAATGAGGCTTTGAGTCCAAGGTTTTGGGAAACCTTTTTGGATAGATAAATTGAAGAGCTTATGTATGTTATGGATGAGGATAGGTCCTCTATTTTTTAATATTTTAGCTTGGTAACCTTCACTGTCCTTTGCTTTTCCTTTTGAGAGCCACTTAACCCCAAACTTAATGTCCTAATGTCTTCCAAAGAAAACACTTCATCCTTTGCAAAACTATTTTGAATGGTGTCCATGATTGTTGGCGTGTAGTTATAACACCCTAGGTTCAGTTTATTCATATCCTTTGATTAATTAACAAACTCTATTGTGTATAACCCTTATAACATAGATTGAAAAATAAGTAACCCATTGTAGCATTCATTATTACTGCACATCAATCATATAGTAAAAAAATATATACTAATCATGCATAAACAAAACATCCATGAACAACCACATCAAAGGACACATTCAGACACAAGATTTAATGTGGTTCACCCAATTCTTGGGCCACGTCCACAACATTTGGATTCTATATTAGTCTTCATGAAATCACCATCTCAGGCCTGCACACTTTGCTTACAATAGATATGAAATATCATACTATGCATACTATCCTAGCCGCTCAGTAGTGCAAGCCTCTCTCCCTCTGCAAAACCGTTCGAAAACCTCGATTAATGATTCTCACTCATACACAACCTAATCTCTTAATCTCAATGAACTATTCTTCCCCAACCCATTACATATTTATACATTGAGTTAGGGATCAAAAACCTAATAGTTTATCCCAAAACCCTAATATTTCCTAGCTGTTTTCCTTCTTTTTCACCAACATGTTTCTTTTCCTTTTTTTTTCCAGCATGTTGCTTTTTCTTCCTTTGCACCTACATGTTTCTTCCGCATGCCTAATTGGTGTTCTTCCTGATTTTGCACACACTTTGACTTCTGCTTTGACCTCACAAACTGCTCCCTTTTCTGCTTTTGTGTGCGCTCTTCCAAACTTAGTTATTCAAAATGCATGTCCAACATTCCCCCAAAACTCACTTGTGGCTCATCCTGAGACACTTAAGCCTGTTGCGTTTGTCCCTTCCACGCCTCCATGAAATTTTGTAGGGTTTCTCTTGCTGTAGTGACTTCCTTCCTAACCTCGACTTCTTTCTCCAAAATCTCCTCTACTACCTCCGCAGTCAGGGTCGTGAGCTTCTCCTCGTTGTATTGTGTTTCTTTCTTCATCATACCTTGCACAACTTCCAATTCCCCTATAAACCTGAGTTCTTCATCCTACAATGATCCAAGAGGATCTGGGAATGATCACAAAGGTCCATAATAGTTCAGAAATGTTCAAAATTCAAATGCTTGAAATTCCCCTGAAATCACTATCAATGTGTAGAGCTCGTCATCAACATTCCAATGATGCAAATGGTTTGTCAAACATAGTTCGTATGAAAAAGTTATCAATGGTCAAAGTTCCAGTAAACCTAGGTCAAAGTACATGGAAAATAAAGAAGTGACACGTGTCACCACTACAGGGGTGATACATGGCACCTAATTGGAAGTTGACTGAGTAAGGTTCAACAAGTGATTCAATCACATGATGACAAGTGGCTCCAATCATAGTTTGACATGTGGCATTGAAAGAGCCAATCAGAGGCCACCATGTGGCAACCCCTCATTGGCCAATATTAGTTTCTTTATATAAAATTTTATGGAGTCAATAGGGTTCGACTTCGTGACCTCCAAAGAAAACAAAGGTCTTCACATAATCATCCACACCAACACGCCACCACATGATACTTGACAACTCTCTGGCATATTACATATTTAACTTTATAATAAACTTTATATCGGTGGCTAAAGGGCTGAGGGCCTAAGCCCTCGACCCTTAGCCACTAGTCCATTGCATACCACATGATCACACCATAGCTCAGAGGGGGCTATGACATATTTTTCTTTGGGATTTTAACAACCATATATTATGTGTTATATCGTATTAGCTCATACCATATATTCCGTGGGAAGGTTACAACTAATAGTTGGAATAATGTAACTATATATAGTTCTAACAAAAAAGATTCGTGGTCAATGGGAATAGAACCCACGACCCACCAACCATACAACAACTTAACAACATCACCAATAACCAATTTTCCTATAGTTAAGGGTTGTTTACTAAACCCAACAATCTATAGTTAAAGCTTGCCACAAAATTAGGATTTGGTTATAAAACCAACCAAATCACATTTCAAGCATGCCATAAATTTCAAGGAGAAGGTTAGAGGGGAAGCTTATTTAATGGCATGCACCCCAAGGCACACACATACCATTTATGCATATTTTATTCTCGTAAAGCATGCCAAGAGTACGAAGGGTATGAGGCTACATCGTAAAGCATGTTGGGGGTCACCTTGATGAAATTTCAAGTATATTATATCATTTTTTCATGATTTTTCGCTAGGAACTCAATGATGCACTCCATTTCTTCACTTGAGAAACATGTAAAAAGGTCATTGTAAAACAAAAGCATTTGAGCATTAATAAAATAAGTCTCTATTGGAAGTGGACTCAGAGAGGTAGCCTAATTTGGGTGAACTCCATTTTCTCCAACTTCTATAGGTGATTTTATGATTTTTGTTCTTTTAAAGTTCATTTATTTGAAAGTCATTTATCATTAAAGTGGAATTGGCTAGATAACTATTTCACATGTAATCGCAAAAATACCAAGCGATCATTTTATTTCAAAGATCAAGTAGATGATTATGTATATTTAAAATTATGAGACTCTAAGGATTTTTCAACTCATGCAGGGGTACCAAACATTTTGCGAGAGTATTTTTCTCTTCCCTTAGCTCTTATATCTCACTGCATGACTTCTTGTTCACCAAGATAGCCGTTATGCACCCAAATGTTGGAATCATGCTTATATTCTCCGTGGCCTTCTACGCCTTTTCCTATGCATTCCTTAATCTTTCCTCAACGACCTTCATAGTCGGATCCTCCATCAACTTCTTCCAAAGTTGCATGCTTTCTTCGCATAACTTCACACACTCATCATCCAAAATATTAATTCTTTCTATTGAGTTTATGGTTGTTCTTTCTCTTTGTTCCTTCTCCTCAAGTGGTGTCCTTGGTGTAGTGTGCACTTCGAACTCTCTGATTCTTGTGTGGAAGCCTTGAAATACTTCACTAAATTTGGATACATGTTCCTCTACTATGGATTCTACCACCATCGACACCTCTAGAATCTCCTTATATAGTTTATGGATGACCCTCTGTATCCTCTCTGCCTATTTCTTGGTCTTGTCCTTCTCCTTCAATATCCTCTCTACCTTTTTCTCAGCCTCGTCCTTCTCCTTCACTATTTTCGTATAATCCTTCTGAATTTCGGCCTTATCGACCATTACCTTAGACAACTCCTTTGACATTGACTCTATGCATAACTGTATTTACTACACAATACCTTTCTGTAAGTCTTGTAGTGATCTTATGGGCATATGTGAAATTACTAAGTACATGTGACTTAGTACTCCTGCCTGCTCCTGCATCTCTAGCACGGGGAACTCAATTACATCTAGTGATATCTTCAAAAATCCATGAGATACTTCTATATCTGAAAAGTAAGAAGGGGTGACCCCTGCTTCCTTAGTCGTGCTTGTTTTTGGTCCTTCACTAGATCTTCACTTTGGTTCTCTCCTTACTGCCTCCCATATTTGTTGCAATGTTGTTAATTGTTCCTTCACCTTCTGGTGTAGTTCTTCATGTTTCTGCAATGTTTGCTGAGATGCCTCTTCTAAAACATCCCTCACTTAGTAATCGTTCCTGTCGATATCATCATTCGTCAAACTGTAGATAGTTGGTTCTTTATGGGATTTCATCTTCTTCCGTGCATATGTTGTTGTCCCCTTATCATGGTATTTCCTCTTGTCCCTTTCTTTTGGTACTATCTTATGCGCATCTCTGATGCAGGAGCATCTCTCCACGTCAACCAGCAAGCCAACCAACCACGCTGAGCGTATGCATTCAAAGCTAAAGAGAGAGGCGCAGCCTCATTTGAATTTTAAATTGAATGTAATTAATGTTTAGGCTGGTGAGCCATAGAAGTCGTGCCTTTGTGCAGGCGTTAGGTAGATCGAATTTAATGCTAGATAGGCTGAGATCTAGATCCAGATGCTGGACTAGACAACCATTTATTGTAATTGAATAGAGTAGGTAGACCTGGAGGGAAGCACTCGATGATCCCCTCATGTAAAGGATATTTTGAGATCTCATTCTGCAAGAGTGATAAGAGTTGTGAGTGTAGAGGAGAGGTGGAGAAGAGCCAGAGAGAGCTCGAGAACACCCTTGTACAAACAGGTATTTTCCATTGTTAATATAACAGAAGCAGTTTTCCCTACACATGTTCTGTGTTATATGGATGTCTGTGTGTGTTCTTTCATATGTTGTGAATGTATATGTGTTAGATTTGCATTTGCAGGGAGTTCTTGATTTCCAGGGTTGAAGGTCTTTGAGGCTTCACACCAGGAGGGTGTGACAAAACACTGCGGGTTCTGATAGTCGTGCACAGAGGATGCACTTTTGAACACTGTGGGGTTAAGACAAAGGCGTGCTGAGGCACAAGAGCTGTAGTCAACAACTCAGGAGGAAGAACTTTGAGGTTGCTGAACACCTCAGGAGGCAAGGCTGTGTGGAAGAAGACACAGTTGCAGCCAAAATCTCTTAGGAGTTCTGTAAGGCTCTGCCAAGTGGGCATTGAGCATAGGCATAAGGTGCAGTTGGAGGAACTCTGTTGTGAGTTCAAAAGAAGCAGAATCACTGAGGATTATTAGATCTCTACCAGGTGGGCATCGAGTGGGGGCATAAGTGCACAGGAGGACAAAACTGCTGGAAGTTCTGAGAAAAGAAGAAACTCTACCAGGTGGGCATTGAGATTGTGTGCAGGCACAAAAAAAAGAGAAGAGAACTCTTTGAGTTCTGCTACTTGAAGGAAGAATCCACTGAAGGATCTTCGCTGGGTTACTGAATACCAAGAAGGCTCGGCAAGAGGTTGCTTGAGTGAAGGACAGCCAGGAAGGCGTCAATTTCTCCATCTGAAAGAGAAGAGGGACATAATCCCTTAGGGGTCTGAGTGTTTGCAAAAGCTCAGGATGGATAGCACCAGCGAGTGCATCTAACGACTCTGCAAGGAGTGCAGGAGTTGGGAGAATCCTTTGAGGATTCAAAGACAAAAGCTCAGGAAGGGCAGTGTTCTCATACGCACAACAGAACTCATAGTCGTGGAGTTCGCAGAGACGAAGTAAAGGTCGAGGTCTTTGAGGACGTGAAATTCTTCCAAGTCTGGGAGAAAGTGTGTAGGAATCTCAGGAGAGCACAGTAGCCGTTGGATCGGCGGAGGAGAGAGATCTGGATCGTTGATTTCCACGTCCAGGAGGATCTCAGGAGGAGCCTACAGAAGGAGGAGATCGTCATCCATTGGATCTCACTCAGAAATCCCGTAAGTCGTTGGATCGGGAGGATTTGCGCGGAGTTTAGCCTCTGGAGAAAGCGCACGAGGATAAAGGATCTGGGCCGTTAGATCTAGAGCAGAAATCCCGTTAGCTGTCAGATTGGATAGGAGTTGCATGAGGCTTAGCAGTCAGGATATTAGCCATTAGGAAATCGGGATTCTCGAGGGCAAGAGAATCGAGACATTCCAAGTCTCAAAACATCAGAGCGATCTGGACCGTCCGTTAGAAGAGACACGTGGTGGAGATCGAGTGCCATCGGTACTGAGGTGCATCGAGAAATCGACATTCCCGTGGAAAAGAGATTGGGGAAATCCAGGTCGAAAATCCCAGCATAATCTGGGCCATCCGTTCAGAGGAACAGGTGTCAGAGATCCGAAGAGAGTCGGCATGGCAGTCATCGGGAAATCGGAGTTCCTAAGGTCGAAAGAACCGGGACATCACAAGTCTCGAAATCCCGGAGGAATCGAGACCGTCCATCTGGAAGGGACGCGTGGAGGAGATCGGCATCATCGGGAAAGGGCCGACAAAGAAGCCATCCATTGGTGTTTGGTCCATCGGGATATCGAGAATCCTGTGGACGTGGTGTCTACGCCTTTTGAAATCATGAATCGCGATACCCCGATGAGTGGGGGGCTAGTTGTCATCACATTAGGGCTGAGGAAAGAGCCATAGTGGAAGCCTGCTGTCAGTGCAACGGAGAGTCGGGATTCGAGGAGTCGGGAATCCCGTAGACATATGAAATTGGGCATTGGAAACCCCGTAGCCCCGACGGGAGACATGACTATGGTCACAGGGATAATGGTCATATTGGCCAGGAGCTAGCTAGGAGAGCTAACGCGTGAAGGGTGTGTCAGGATTCGAGGAATCGCGAGTCCCATGGGTGAATGTATTTCGACATCGCAAACCCCGAAACCTCGATAGGAACCTATGACTGCAGTCATATGAAGGCATGTCATGTGGACCAACAACACCGATAGGAGGGGCTGAGGAAAAGGGGCGCGTCGACAATTTGTCCCATCGGTGATTGGGGAATCAAGAGGACAATGACTCTCGACAGCAGGAAGCTCGAATCCCCGAACCCCGATATGGAGTCGGGAAAAGGTCACGGTAAAGAGCAGAAGACCGTGCAGTAAAGGGAAAGGACCTGTGGATCGGGTTTCAAGCAGAGGATTCCAGTAGGGGATCGAAAGAGATAATTCAACTCACATGAGGAATTGAACGATCCTGTGAGTGGGCGAGGAGTTTGTCAGAGGAGGTAGCTCGTGCCTGCGTCAAGTGGTATCAGAGCTGAGTTCTTGTCTGTATATTTCAGGTAGGAAGAGGCAGGAAGAGGAAGAGAATACTCAGATACACATCAAGTGGTATCAGAGCCGGAAATTCATCTGTATATTTTAGGTGAAGGAAGACAGAGTTGTTGAGGACTTTGTAAGGATTGTTTGCAGATAGGAAACAATCGGAAAGATAGTCAGGGAGACTGTAGAATGAAGCTGGAAACACTCGGGATGCATAGTGACAACAAGTTTGCTGGGAAAGACAACACCATTGTTACTGAAGACCATAGGCATGCTGGGAGGAAGAAAAGCAAGGCAACAAATATTGTAGAAATGGATAAAGAAATGGATAAAGAGCTCTATGAATTAAAGGCAGACATAGAGAAGCTCGAACTGCGGATGCGGCAGGATAGGAGGTCGAGATGGATGCGTGAATTGCCCATGGAGAAGGCAAAAGAGAAATGGCCAGTCAAGCAGCGGATGGTCATAAGACAATGAAGGTTGTTAAAAAGATGGTTGAGGTATGTTGAAAACCTCAAGGCCACAGAGGAAAAGATAATTTATGAATGTGAACCAGAGACTGGGAGAGGTCTCGATGATGAAGAATTTGAATTGGGATCGGCTGAGGATCTCAAGCACTGCTAGGTGGGCAGCGAGGAAATTCCAGTTTTCCAGGGGGGCAACGACATGATATTACTACGGGATCTCAGAGAGTGTCAGGAGGACAGCCAGGAAATTTCACATTGCCAGCGGGGCAATGATATGAGGTCACTGCAGCATCTCACAGACTACCAGGAGGGCAGCGAAAGCATCTCAGATTGCCAGGAGGGCAGAGATGAACATTCGAGACTGTTTGAAAGTCTCATGGACTCGGAGAAGAGTTCAATTCAGAAAGGAGTGCTGATGAAGATGGGATTGGTTGATCTCATAGTGTGCCAGGAGAGCAGCGGAAGCATCCCATATTTCCAGGTGGGCAGGGATGAGCAATTGAATTGGATTCAACCAGAGGAGCTGACAGAGAAGATGAGCTCAGAAATAGAGTTGGATCAGCATGTGCAGCTGACAGAAGAGGAAGAAGGAACGAGAGATCTTCTAATGATTGGAGGAATTGGAATATTCCTACCATTTGCCCAGGAGGAGGCAAAGGCCTGTGTTGAAGATGATGCGGCAAAAGAAGAAGAACAGTCACAACTGACGATGACTGTCAGGGAAGAAAAAGAATTGGAGCAGGTGTTTGAGACTGCCCAAGCACAAGAAGAAGCAGACGAAGGGGAGAATGAGCATTCGGAGGAATGTCTCATAGCTTTCAGCCAGGAAGCTGTAGCATTGGAGCTGAAAAAAAAAGAAGCATAAGAGGATGACGAGCATTCTGAGGGATGGCTTAGTATTTTCAGCCAGGAAGTTGAAAAGACTGCAACATGGGAGTTTGCAGAAGAAAAAGAATATGGAGCAAACAAAATTTGCTTTGCTGATCTGTGGGATCAAATTGAAGCCCTGGAAGAGAGGGTGAAAGTGCAGAGCGTGCACATCCAACAGGTGAAGTTGGAAACGAATGAAGGAGGCATGGGAGATCATGGTGATCTTCTCAGGTGCCAAAAATTTTTGCAGCTGAGGAGATTGCATGAACGGGACCAGCCACTGGAGCAACTGGATGCAGTGATCAAAGAGATCAGAAAGCTGATGTTGAGGCCAACAAAAACTGCTAGCGAGGAGAGGTCGAGCAGAAGAGAAGCAACAACAACAACGCAGAAGCAACAACAACAATATAATGGAGCAGATGGGAAGCTTCAGATATTTATTTGGGATCCAGGGGGATTTCCAATAGCTTAGAGGGGAAGCGCATGAGCAGGAGCTCATGATTTTGTAGATGAGGAGTTTGATGCAAGAGCATCTCTCCACGTCAGCCAGCAAGCCAGCCAGCCACGCCAAGCGTATGCATTCAAAGCTAAAGAGAGAGGCGCATCCTCATTTGAATTTGAAATTGAATGTAATTAATGTTTATGATGGTGAACCATAGAAGCCGTGCCTTTGTGCAGGCATTAGGTAGATCGACTTTAATGCTAGATAGGCTGAGATCTAGATCCAGATGCTGGACTAGACAACCATTTATTGTAATTGAATAGAGTAGGTAGACCTGGAGGGAAGCACTCGATGAGCCCCTTAGGTAAAGGAGATTTTGAGATCTCATTCTGCAGGAGTGATAAGAGTTGTGAGTGTAGAGGAGAGGTGGAGAAGAGCCAGAGAGAGCTCGAGAACACCCTTGTACAAACAGGCATTTGCCATTGTTAATATAACAGAAGCAGTTTTTCCTACACATGTTCTGTGTTATATGGATGTCTGTGTGTGTTCTTTCATATGCTGTGAATGTATATGTGTTAGATTTGCATTTGCAGGGAGTTCTTGATTTCCAGGGTTGAAGGTCTTTGAGGCTTCACACCAGGAGGGTGTGACAGAACACTGCGGGTTCTGATAGCCATGCACAGAGGATGAACTTTTGAACACTGCGGGGTTCAGACAAAGGCGTGCTGAGGCACAAGAGCTGGTGTCAACAACTCAGAAGGAAGACCTTTGAGGTTGCTGAACACCTCAGGAGGCAAGGCTGTGTGGGAGAAGACACAGTTGCAGACATAATCTCTTAGGAGTTCTGTAAGGCTCTGCCAAGTGGGCATTGAGCACAGGCACAAGGTGCAGTTGGAGGAACTCTGCTGTGAGTTCAAAAGAAGAAAAATCACTGAGGATTCTGAGAGCTCTGCTAGGTGGGCATCGAGCGGGGGCATAAGTGCACAGGAGGACAGAACTGCTGGAAGTTCTGAGAAAAGAAGAAACTCTACCAGGTGGGCATTGAGACTGTGTGCAGGCACAGACAAAAGAGAAGAGAACTCTTTGAGTTCTGCTACTTGAAGGAAGAATCCACTGAAGGATCTTCACTGGGTTACTGAATACCCAGAAGGCTCAACAAGAGGTTGCTTGAGCGAAGGACAACCAGGAAGGCGTCAATTTCTCCATCTGAGGGAGAAGAGGGACAAAATCCCTTAGGGGTCTGAGTGTTTGCAAAAGCTCAGGATGAATAGCACCAACGAGTGCATCTGAAGACTCTGCAAGGAGTGCAGGAGTTGGGAGAATCCTTTGAGGATTCAAAGACAGAATCTCAGGAAGGGCAGCGTTCTCATACACACAACAGAACTCACAGTCATGGAGTTCACGAAGATGAAGTAAAGGTCGAGGTCTTTGAGGATGTGAGATTCTTCCAAGTCTGGGAGAAAGTGCGTAGGAAGCTCAAGAGAGCAAAACAACCATCAGATCGGTGGAGGAGAGAGATCTGGACCGTTGATTTCCACGTCCAGGAGGAGCTCAGGAGGAGCCTACAGAAGGAGGAGACCGTCAGCCATCGGATCTCACTCAGAAATCCCATAAGTCGTTGGATCGGGAGGAGTTGCACGGAGTTTAGCCTTTGGAGCAAGTGCACGAGGATAAAGGATCTGGGCCGTCAGATCTGGAGCAAAAATCCCATTAGCCGTCAGATTGGATAGGAGCTACACGAGGCTTAGCAGTCGGGATATTAGCCATCGGGAAATTGGGATTCTCGAGGGCAAGAGAATAGAGACATTCCAAGTCTCAAAACACCAGAGCGATCTGGACCGTCCATTAGCAGAGACATGTGGCGGAGATCGAGTGCCATCGGTACTGAGTGGAATCGGGAAATCGACATTCCCGTGGAAAATATACCGGGGAAATCCAGGTTGAAAACCCAGGCATAATCTGGGTCGTCCGTTCAGAGGAACAGGTGTGAGAGATCTGAAGAGAGTCGACATAGCAGTCATCGGGAAATCAAAGTTCCTGAGGTCGAAAGAACCGGGACATCACAAGTCTCGAAATCCCGGAGGAATCGAGACCGTCCATCTAGAAGTGACGCGTGGAGGAGATCGACGTCATCGGGAAAGGGTCGACAAAGAAGCCGTCCATCGGTGTTTGGTCCATCGGGATATTGGGAATCCCATGGATGTGGTGTCTACGCCTTTTGAAATCGCGAATCGCGATACCCCGATGAGCGGGGGGCTAGTTTTCATCACATCAGGGCTGAGAAAAGAGCCATAGTGGAAGCCAACTGTCAGTGCAGTGGAGAGTTTGGATTCGAGGAGTCGGGAATCCTGTAGACATATGAAATTGGGCATTGGAAACCCCGTAGCCCCGACGAGAGATAGGACTATGGTCACAGGGATAATGGTCATATTGGCCAGGAGCTAGCTAGGAGAGCTAACGCATGAAGGGTGCGTCGGGATTCGAGGAATCACGAGTCCCATGGGCGAATGTATTTCGACATCGCAAACACAGAAACCCCGATAGGAACCTATGACTGCGGTCATATGAAGGCAGGTCATGTGGACCAGCAACACAAATAGGAGGGGCTGAGGAAAAGGGGCGCGTTGACAATTTGTCCCATCGGTGATTGGGGAATCGAGAGGACAATGACTCTCGACAGTAGGAAGCTCGAAACCCCAAACCCCGATATGGAGTCGGGAAAAGGTCATGGTAAAGAGCAGAAGACCGTGCAGTAAAGGGAAAGGACCCGTGGATCAAGTTTCAAGCAGAGGATTCCAGTAGGGGATCGAAAGAGATAATTCGGCTCGCATGAGGAATTGAACGATCCTATGAGCGGGAGAGGAGTTTGTCGGAGGAGGTAGCTCACGCCTGCGTCAATCTCCAACACCATTTCCTTGTCCATTTCCTTGGTCTTCTTCTTCATTTTCAGGGTGCTTCATCTCTGTTTTGTTCGTAGGAACCTTCCAGTCTAGGTCCCAATCTTGCATAATCAGTTGGATGTCTTCCTTTGTGATTTTGTACTTTGTCTGGACCCATTCCTTTGTCGGTTATTTATTTGCTTGTATGTATATGTGATGATGATCTGCCCAAAATCATGCAATCGGTGTGTACGCCTTTACAAGATGTAGAAAAATTTGTGGTGTATTTTGGATACAACTCCTAATCCTTTCATTTTATAGAAATAAATCAACATTGGTTTCTATCTGTCTTCTTATGTTCATCATGTACCAAAAGTTCCGATGCTTGGTGACCAAGCATGTATTACCTCTTAAACCTAAAGATTGAGTATCCTCTGGTTCATTTCACACTTTGAACGTAGTTAGAATTAAAAACCAGGAATAGTGGAATTCCATGCCTCTATCCCGTGATTCCACGCAATCGATGAGGAATTGGTTAAGTAAAAATGGTTTCCATCTCATTGATACCCCTTCTACACACTTCTCAGTTGCAACTATCACACCTGTAGGAACTTGGTTTTTCCTGCACTTTCTTAGCAACTTGCATGCCAATTCTTGCATCACAATTCTTATTGTTGGGTCACATATACTAGGTACGTCCAACCCGCACACCCCTTTGACTGTGTGAAATTTTCCCCTCATGGACTCTGATAGAGTCTTGTTATTTTTTTTTTCCTACAAACAACAAGGTGGGATCTTCCCCCTCTGATGGAAGCCTATGATTTGGGAAATGAGATCAGTGTCTATAGAAATTGGCATGTCCAACCATAATTAACTGCCATACACACAGGTTAACAAAATATTGACACATGCATTCACCTCTTGGCTCCTTCCAAAGTGTGGAATGTCAAACATATTTAGTATGCCAACTTGTTCCAACCCTCTGGCCCATACCTTTGGCACATGTATAATCTGGTTCATCACTGGGTCTATTTTAAGTTCCAAGTATTCACTCAACGCAAGTTCAGGGAACTTCGTTGTGTGTGTGATATTGTGGTCCGCATATTTAAGATGAAACACCATACATAACATATCCTCATCGATGATGATGCCATCTGGGATGTCGGGCGTCACCAATGGATACTTGGCATCCTTCTTCAACGTCATTGGTTTGGCATCATCCTTCCTCGACAAGATGTAGTCCCTAGTAAACCTTGGCTTTGATGATGATTCTCCCGGAGTATCCTCAACCTCTGATGCTATTTTTTCTGCTCTCATTCATGATTTATTTGGTGTGAATGGTGCTGCCTTTGGTGGTTCCATCTTTGTAATCCGACTACTAGAGACAACTACTTCAACTCTACAACATGGCTCTCGTCTCGCTCTTACTTGCATGCAACTCCAAATGAAAATAACATTTCCTTTCACTCCTTCAGTGGATTTTGTACTCCCTCAACAGTTGTCCCTTTACCCTCGCACCCATATTAAATGTCTAATCCATGAGTACCATTCGCTTAATACTTTATTTAAATATGCATTAATTCCAAATACTTCACTATATGTTTTCCTTGATTTTCTAGGTTGTCATCTTCGTCGATGTTTTCCATTTATGAAGACATGTCTCCATGCTATGTTGTCATTAAAACTTTTAGAACTGTCATTTTCACTCTTTAAAGTCATTTAACGATCTTTATCTGTTCTCATCTATGCAGTTTTTCTAGTTTTTTTTATCTGCGAAACACTCTCTTATTCTGCGCACTTACTCTTGTTGAAACATACTTACTTTTTGTTGTTTTTCCTTTGTTTTTCTTTTTCTTTTTCCTCCTATAATACACTACTATAATACATAGGTTTTTGCGTAGAGTATACTAGTGCGCGGACGATCGACCATCCCTATAGAGTTTCAACCGACTTCCATTCACCAGTCCTCCCAAGACTTAACCCTTCAATGCTTCTAGCTGCACAACACCTGCTTTTGTCACATACTTGATCACGTATGTACCTAACTAATGAATCCTAAACTTCCTGAGGTGTTGCATGAACTTGTTGTCGTATAAAAACACTAAGTCTCCCACTTGAAACATTTTCTGTCTAATATGACTATCATGCCATGCTTTTTCTCTTGCCTTCTAGACTTGTTGTGGAATCCTATGACAAATTGGTCTTCCTCAAGATGTAATAACTATGACAATATTTCCTCTACTATTCCATAGTCCGAAATATTTGTAATCAATGCAACGCACATTCTTGACACAATAAATTCCATCGAAATTACAGCTTCTTTCCCATATACCAACCTAAAAGGTATCTGTCTTGACAACTTTTTTCTTGTAGTCCTATATGCCAATAATACTGCAGGAATCCTCAAGTCCCAATCATCTCTCCCTACATTTCAAATCTTTGTCAATGAATTTTCTAAAATCTTATTGAAGGCTTCTATTGTCCCATTTTCCCAAGGATGGTATGGCGTGCTCCTCTGATGGTGAATTTGAAATTCCTCAGTCAATGCTGCAATCGTCTTATTTGGGAAGTGTGTTCCTTGATCACTCAATAGAATGTGTTAGCACTTAATTTTTATGGAAATTTTAAGTGTCTTTAGCATCCTTGTGCTAAAATGTTGAAATCTTTTTGCTCATTTTCCCTAGTTCATAAATTCCAATTTCCTCATTGAGTTAGGAAGAGTCTTAATTCATAAATATTTTTCTCCAAAAATCTATGGCCTTTGTATTTTTGACCTGCAATAACAAAAATACAAACAAATTGATAAACCCCTAGTCTATGCTTTGTAGATTTTGAAATATAAAACATATACATTTGTTTTATTATTTTTTTAAAAATCTCATATTATCAAAGACATGTGGTATGTGCATACAAGTGAACTAAATCTTGTAGTTGTAATCCCAAGTCATATGAGTTAATTCAAACTTCAAGGCCACGAGTCAAGCCAGAAATTGAGCCAACATTCAAGCTATTCGATGCTCAGTAAAATTGCAATTGCCTGATTTGTAGGATGCATGCACAAGTGCCAATTGTCAAAATTTTTGCAGAGTTAGAGGTGCCAATGATTGTGCAGGTGTTGAAGAACTAAATATAGCCATGACATATATGTTGGTTCTCCCATATGTTTCCCATTCCACCGTTTTCATGCATGGATGTGCAGAGGGGAGTGCGCTACAAATTTAACGGTACAATGGCAACTCTCTTGGGCGCTGCGAATTCCACCGGCTCTACCCAATCTCCTGGGTGTTGCGAATTCCACGGGAGATACCCAATATCCCGGGCGCTGCAAATTCCACGAGAGCTACCCAATCTCCTGTGCGCTGCCAAATCTCTTGAATAGGAAACATAGGCATGCACTACCTAATTTTTGGCAGAGACAGATTCTTGCACAGAGACGCACTAGAGTGGCGCTACCTACAGGTACCAGAAATGTAGGGGGGCCTGAATTATCATCTTAGTGAATGGATGATGATGTGGAAGATAGACATAGATAAGAACTGATAGCATGATGATAGTTACAAGCATTAAAAGACACTTGGGACATATGGAGATGTGCAACAAAAGGAAAACAAGTTATTTTGATGTTGGTTGGAGCAATGACCAACATTTTCCCTTTTTGTAGCAGTTTGTTAGTAGCTGTTATCTAAGGTTTTCGATTGATAGCTGTTGTTGTAGAATCTGATGTGAGGAAGGGCTAGCTCACACCTCCAGTTGCTGCCTTTCCTTTCTATTATAAATCCATGTTCCAATTTAGGAAAGGAGGTTCGAATGGTAGAGCTGAGGCTCCCAGATTGTAATTTTCTTTGACTTAGTAGACTGCCCTCTAGTTATGAACTGGACATGAGAAATTTTGTTTAGTAGAAGTCAGTTTCTCTTTATATCATCTCATTACCTCTTATGCTGGAGTGTTCATGACTGGAGGATCCACATGAGTTTGTCATGGTTGTGTTATGATGAATGTTTGATTATAATAATGCTGTGATTTTCTTCATTTTTCTTTAAACTCTGAATTCAAGAGGATCTTGTGTTTGGGTTTTTCTTCCTTGGGATGCTTGAAAACCTGATGTTAATAGCAGACCTTTACACCTCCCTCACTAAGTCTTCCTCCTTTTCACTTTTACTCCTATTCACTGGCTGAAGCTAATCAAGACCTCATTTGCTTGTGCATGCTAGCCCAGATTTCCGAGTTAAAGCCTTATTATTCGGAGTCTTGTCCATTTGACCTTTAAAAAACTCATTTACATTTACAAAATCTTTTGATGTTACCAAGATCACTTGATTACAGTCTAGGGTGAATTTTGGAGTGATAACAGAATGCGCGGGCAACCAAATCTTGTAAAGACATTCTCAAACATAAATCACGCATCAGTCTCCGCTTTGCAGTCTGTGACCAATGTTGCTTCTACCCATCTGGTAAAATACTCTGTCACAATGATTATGTACCTAGCTCTTGATCTCCCAGTTGATGTATTGATTGGTCCAATGAATTCTATTGCCCATTTCTCAAAATTCTGTAATGTAACTTATGGATGCAAGGGAATCTCATCCCATCTAGATGGATTTCCAACTCTTTGACAAACATCACATGGCTATAAATATTCGTTAGCATCCTTGTGAAGTGTGGGCCACCAAATCCCCGTGCACAAAATATTCTACGCAGTTGCTTTACTTGTGTAGTTTCCTCCTACAATACCTTCGTGTGATTTTGATAGTATCATTGGCCTTTCATGCTCTAACACACATCGTCTTAATATCCCATCTTCACCTAACTTGTATAATTTCCCTGTGATTAGTTGATAGTCCACTACCTTAACCACTAATTGTTTCTTTTGTGAAACCATCATGTTTGATGGAGCCATTCATGTACTTAAGAATTGCACAATGTCTGCGAAGTAGTCATCCACCATTCGAACTACACATAAATGCACATCTAGTAAACTATCATCTAGGTTCCCTACATCCTCGCCTGATAGAATACACTATAAGTGATCTGGTATTACATTCAATTTTCTTGGCTTAACGATGACTTCAAATTCATACTCTTGAAACAATAGAAACCATTTGCAAATTCTCCCCCCCAACTTTAGCTTTTTCACTAAGTATCTTAGTGCGGAATGGTCTGTATACATCTTGAAATGAGAACCCAACAAATAGTGTCTAAACTTCTACAATGCATACACCATCACCAATCCCTCTCGTTCTGTCATAGTGTAGTTCCTTTCTGTTGTTGACAACTTCCTACATGCAAATGCAATTGGATGGTCTAGCTCCCATTCTCCCGGCTGAGATAATACCACGCCCAAAGATATGGATGATGCATCCACATGAACATGAAATTCCTTCTTCTAATCTAAGAATATCAAAATTGGTGTAGTCACTAACTTTCACTTTAATGCGTCCAAACCTTTTTGGCAGTCCTCATTCCATTCAAATTCAACTTCTTTCTTCAACAACTTCTCCATGGGTGTTGTAATATGCGTGTATCCCTTGATGAAATTCCTATAGTATCTTGTATGACCCATGGTTTCTCTTAACTTTCTTACTGATGTAGGTGGTTGTAAGTCCAAAATTACTACAATTTTGGCAGGATCCACTAGTAAGCCTTACTTGCATACCACATTTTCCAACAAAATTCCAAAAGGTGCACAAAAAACACATTTCTTCAAGTTTAATGAAATTTGACATTGTCCACCTATCCAACATTAATCTTAGTACTTCTATGTAATTATTCAAGAGACTAAACACAATGAAATCATCTAAATAAACTTCAAGGAACTTATGAATAAATTATTTAAAGGTTGTGCCCACTACTCTTGATAAAATTGCAGGTTCATTCTTCAACCCAAAAGGCATCATTGTGTACTAGTAGCTTCCCCACTCTGTTGCAAAAGTAGTCTTATATATGTCTTCCCGAACAATCTTTATCTGGTGATATCCTGAGAATCCATCTATGAAAGAGTAGGCCTCCTACCCCCCTACATTCTCTAGTACTTCATCTGTAAACAGTGTTAGAAATGGATCATGTAGACATGCATCATTTAGCTTTCGTAGGTTTACACAAATTTTGATTCCCCCTGTTTTCTTATCTTTCACTACCATTAGACTTATCCATTCTGATTCTACTACTGGTTTAATGATTTCTGCTTCTAACATTCTGTCTATATCTACCTTTACCTTTTATTTATACTTCAGATTCAGTCTATAGGGCCTCTATCTTACTATCTTAGAATCTGGTTTCAAGGGGATCTTCATTTCTCCTAGCTCACCAATTATTCATTCCATCTTTGCAAACATGGTTGGGAATATATCTTGGTACTTGTGCAATAAGTATGCAATTTTTTCCACAGTTTCATCATTCCAATAGTCTTCTATATGCAAAAATTTTGGATTCTCTTTTGTCCCAATATTTACCTTACGCATCCTTAGTGGCTGTGCATATGCAACATATTCAAGCTCAGGACCTTCCACTGCCTGTTTCCCCTCATTTTCAGGTATTTGTATATTTATTAGATCCTCCTCGTCCTGATATTATTGAGCCACAATATAACATTCCAGTCATTCATGGACTATCATAGAAGTTCTATGTGCACTACACACAATTACTACATCCATCGACCCTTCTTCCGAAAAAACCATGGTTCTAATGGCCTACAAAGATGCATCTACCAATGAGGATTCGTCTTCAAAATTAAATTTTACCTTAAACCTTTGAGTTAGTTCATCCTACTTCATCCTTTCTCTGTGCAAGCCATATTAGTGCTGGGTATGGATAACTATTATCCACAATCTCAATGACCTCGAAATATGCTACACTGTGCACTCCGTCTATATTCACAGGTACCCTTAACAACTGACCAATTGGTACTATTTTATGATGGTTCACCAATCTTAACCAGATGGGAGACCAAGTCAACTTTGGCTTCCCCATCATTTCCCATGTTTTCTTCGACAAAACATTTACATTAGAACCCAAGTCTAAAATGACCTAGTCCATCTCATAATCCCCAATCTGCGTGCTTAATCTGAACTAGCCGCTCATTCTCTTTTTGCACAGTACCTGGTTCACTACCCTCTGCACGGTAGGAAGTTCCCTTTCTTGCCCGCAAATATCAATCATTCTGCACAATGCATTCAATGCAGTTTCATCTTTCATCAAGGTTAAACAACTTCTCAAAGATTCTCTCAAAGGACTTTCATTTTCAAAGGGCCTTTCTAGGGTAATACGATCATATATCGAAGGAATGTCAATCACAGGGGTTGCAGATGATGTTGATGTTATCCAATCTGGTCCTACTATCTCCTTCCTTGTCTGTTGATATGTATATTTTTCTTGCTATGGGTCAAATGTCGGCATAGGTCCTATTGATTTCCTCACCCATTTCTCACTCTGCCTGCCTTCATTTCTCACGTCAGCTCCTGTCTTAGCTCCTCCACGCATGAAAGTTTCTATTTTGGGTCATTCGTCACATATATCTATTGATATCTTATGTACGTTCTAATTCAGGTTTTGGTTCTGATTCCATCTTTCTCACCACTTCGCAATTAATTGAGGGCAATCTTTTATCGCATGATCCAACGCTCTACAATATGTGTAGGTTGTACAAGGATTCGAGAAGTCATGAGCCAAGTGTCCCGATTGATTTCAATTGTAGCATGTTATTGGGCCTCTACCTCCTCTGCCAAAACTTCCTTTGCCTCAACCTCTGCCAAACCATCCTCGACTTTCTGGATTAAAGCCTCTCTGATTATATTACTGTGGACCACCTCCTTTTGTTGTAGCATTTTCCTCTTGAATTCTATACATATCTAAAGTGCGTTCTCTCATCAGATATAATGCATGAAAGTCCTTCTCTTTGTACCCTACTGACTTGCAAACATTACAAAATAGATTCTGAGGCGTACTCTGGTATTTCTGCAACAATGGAAAATTAGGTGGATTATGTCCCCATGTATTACATATTTCACAGTACCCTACTCCTGGTAATGAGTTCGATGCTTCAGTTTCCAAATACTGCGCAAAAGCTGAGCATTCGTCCTTATGGTGCCCTTCTGTCCTACACATGACACACCAAAATTGTTCCTGCTTCTCTTTTCCTTTCGTCAGCTATGCCAATTGAATTGTCAAGGAAACTAAATGGGTTTGGAATTGAGACATCCCCCCACCATATCCTACAAGAGATGCTTCCATATTCATTGCAATATCCAAATCTTTAGGTTGCGACACAACCTTCTGTTGTATCAATGGGAAACAAATGTGTGGCAATAGTCCTGCAATAAACCATTCTCTATGTTGTTGATCATGAATTTGAAATGTCAACCTACCCATCAAATCCTTAAATATTTGATCATAGTCCCACACTGACTCATTCTACACTTGCTTGATTTCCTTCAATTTCGTGATGTACTGTGACTCAGACTTCGACTTCTTGAACTCTTTCAATAATGCTTGTCGAATTTATGCCGTTGTTCTTGCTTGACCTGCTACTGTAGTACTCTACAATTTCATGTACGATACTACTGTGTGGCCTCTAAGCGTTGTTTTCAACTGTGCAATCTTTGTGGCCTCATCCTGAAAATTATTAGCAACCCAAATTGTCTCACATACAAATAGAAGTTGTTCTGGGTCCTCCGACACAACTCCCTGGAACTTTGGCATTCTTAATCTATTTTCTAACCCTACCATGTTGTTTTGCATAGTACCTCTACCCAGTGATGCTAGATGACTCTGAATTGACTTACTTCTTCTACTGCTCTGTCTACTGCTATTATGTCTTCCTCTGCTAACTATGAGTGCTTTCGACAAATCCTCAAATGTTATCTTAGATCTAGGTGACACACATGAGGTCATGGAATCGACATAGGATCCAACATGAGTAGGACTTGACTACTCTTATATTATAAGACTAAACTGATAATCCTCTTCCTCTGCTTCTGTGTGCGATATTTTTACGATATGGACTATTACGCAGGGTACTATCCTCTCATACTCACTGCGCGACTCTTTTTCCTTAGTCCCAGTTTTCAACCTCTTGTACCTTCTTCCACTGTGCAATCCCAAACTTGTCTTTTTCTTTTGGTATACCTTCCTCGTCTCTCTGCATCCTCAGTTCCTCCCTTCCTTAGTCATTTCTTTCTTCCTTCCTTCCTACCTTCAGACTATCCCCTGTTCATCCCCCAGTTCCCCTATTTGCGTGAATCTCCTTAGGAGTCAGATTCCATTGTCATCACACATTTTTCGCACAACAACATCTTTATCTAGGTACCCAATTATTTCATAAACCTTCCATGCAGACCCTTAAAGAAATCCCTCTCTGCGACACTGTATGACTGGGTACAAGCTACTGCAAATTCCATAATATAACCCCCCAGTATGCTATTCAACTAGAAATCAACTATGTGAGAAGTAATATTACTTAAAAAATTCATTTGTCTTACCAACTCTGGGATCCAATCCCTTGGCGTTGCAGTACAATATCTCTCGGTATTCTTCACTAATCTTTCTAACCATTCAATCAAAATAATAAAAAAATCGCCAAAGAAAATCTCATGCAGCTCTATGAACACATACCTTTGCAACGATTGTCCATCACTCATCTGAGGGTTTCTATTCTCTCCTCAGACAAATTATCGCTCCTTCCTTTCCAAGCATTTGATGATCTCTTTCTTAGTTAGCCTCCAAAATATTCCCTCAATTACAAATTCCGGGTCCCGACAATGGAACCATTTGTTGGCGCGCAGTTATAAGACCCTAGGTTTAGTTTATTCAACCAACAAAACCCTTTATATACCAACCCTTTCGGCATCACTTGCATGCAAGTGAAGTCTCACCCAATGAATCTACTGGGGCTGCAGGAACCAAGTTTCTGTAGGGATGAGGGGATGTGAGGCTATCATCATATCCATTACAATTTATCCACCCTATGTACAATATCGTTTTTCATATCCTTTGATTAGTTAACAAAGTCTATTGTGCATAACCCTTATAACATAGATTGCAACATAAGTAACCCACTGTATCATTCATTATCACTGCACATCAATCATATAGTAAATAGATCTATACTAATCATGCATAAACATAACATCCATGAACAACCACATCAAAGGACACATTCAGACACACGATTTAACATGGTTCACCCAATCCTTGGGCTACATCCACAAAGTTTGGATTCTATATTAGTCTTCCTGAAATCACCATATCAGGCATGCGCACTGCGCTTGCAATAGATATAACATATCATACTATCCAGACCGACATAGCCACTCTGTAGTGCAAGCCTCTCTCCCTCTGCAAAACCTCTCCAAAACCTCCACTAAGGATTTTCACTCATGCGCAACCTAATCTCTTACCCTCAACAACCTATTCTTCCCCAACCCATTACATATTTATAAATAGAGTTAGGGGTAAAAAACCTAATAGTTTATCTCAAAACCCTAATATGTCCTAGCCGTTTTCCTTCTTTTTCGCTAAGAGGCTACTTTTCCTTCTTTTTCACCAACATGCTTCTTTTCCTTCCTTTGTGCCTGCATTCTTCTTCCGTATACCTAACTATTGTTCTTCTTGCTTTTTCACGTGCTCTGACTTCTGCTTTGACCCCAAAAATTGCTCCCTTTTCTGCTTTTGCGTGCCCTCTTCCAAACTTAGTTATTCAAAATTCCTATCCAACAATGACATTAGGGGATTGGTAAAGATTTTTAAGGTAGAAATTCCAATCCTTCAAGTGAATCCTATTATTTTATTTAGTTTTATGAGTTATAATTTTCCTACAAAATTTCTTAGGATCTGTCTTAAATAGGTGCAAAAACTTATCTTGCTTTCTATTTATATAGTGTTTTGTTTACCCTTTTAATTAAGGTTTTGTATCTATTTATCTTATCATACTTTAATGACGCATTGGAAGCATCCCTAATGACTTTTCTAGAGATTTTACATTCATTATCATACAAAGGGTTAGTTGTACTATTTTTATTTTTACATAGAACCTCAATAAAGAATTTGTTAATGGAAGTAGAGAGGATTGTTGTAAAATTTTGATAGCCAACTTCAATATTGTTCTGATACATTAAGATATTTAAAACATTACTTAAATCAATTAAGAAAATATTGACTTTTTGTTTATAAAAAAATAAGTGCCTTTGGTTATCAAAGTGCTCTTCAATGGAGTTTTTGTGCATGGGAAAATTTAGAGTTAGGGTTAAGGGTCTATGATCATAGTCAGGTTTGTGGTCATCTAAAAGATCAAAGTTTACTATTTGGCTGTATATAGGGATATCTAATATTACATAATCAATGACACTGCTACCCAACCCATAGATACAACTCATCTTGAGATTTTGGCCACTTCCTTAGACTATTGAAATTATTAAATCTTGAGAACTACAGAGCTTGATTATCACATCAACCCATGAACTTGCACCCCAAATACTTCATCTAAATTTGCAAATATTTTGATGTGGGTTGTTGGCCCTTGGTTATGGAAGCAATAAAATATCAAGGAAGAGAAGGAAAAATGTGACCTGTGTGGAAGAAACAGTGACTATTACTCGGTCGAAGTGAGAAAAAGAGCAGAAAAGACGGAGATAAGTAAGAGAAAGAAAGCTGTTGGATGAGGAGATCGAGGATGACAGATCAACAAGGAAGATGGATCATGGACAACTCAGCAATAGGAAAAGGCCACCGTTGTATGCTTTGGAGAACCGTGCGAGAAGGAAGGTAAGATAGCCGGCGAAGCCTTGAAAACGCGGGTCAAGTTGACCTAGGGTCTTGACACCTAGGTTTCGGCCTAAGGCTGTTGATGAGTGATTRCAATGTATAAATAAGAACCTAGATGAGGGAAGAGGGTTCATTCTAGTTTTGTTATTGGCATGAGTGATTATTKCTGTGAGGGAGAGAAGTTCTAAGTGCAAGAGCCTTCTGGTRTTGTAAGATCTTCAGTTGGGTACAGAGATCAGTCCTGTAGCTGGGTGTGCAGGAAGGGGAGAGATAGAGAAAAGAAGAAAGAAGATCTGTTAGCTTAGAGMACAAACAAGAACTATATGCTTAATCTTAATATATCATAAAGAATAGTTCTATGGATGTATCCCTAGAGAGAGGGTGAACCACGTATATCTTGTGTTGTGTGTGATTGATGCTTTGTTCTTTGTCATTTGATATTGYATTACTGTGTTAGATCTGATAGATATTTGTGCATAGTAGATCTGAGCTGGTAAGTGATATATGAATGTTGTGTTATTMTTTTATTAGATCCACTTGATATTCCCTTTGGTTGTAGACATCTCTGTCCTRYAACCCCCCCATAGCTTCTTYGGGACAGAYTGCATCTRCCTCGCAGGTGCTKTCGAAAGGGCCAGTAGTTAGGGCTTGTTGGTGCACTCTTGGAGCTGAAAAATGGGTCTACCCCTGTGCCAACAAATGGTTCCATCGTCGGGACAAGAATCTGGTTGAGGGAATGTCAAGGTGGTTTCCATCAAAAACAGAWATTCAKAAGTGGATAGAAGATCAAGAAAAGGACTTCGCTAATGCCCAGAACAAGAACCCTAATCTTAGTACAAAGGATTGGTTAGGAAGATATATCTTTACTGATATACATGAGATTTTCTTTGGAGGAATCCATCAAGAGCTATATGAGTGGTTAGCTATGTTAGCAGATACCCAGTTTGAGATTAGATCTAGACCTCCTATGGTTTGGACATCAACGCTGATCAAGAAGGTCAAGAGAGTCAATAATGCTGTGTCAAGAGCAGTAGATCACTGGTTTGATAGCACCATTGGAGGGTACATCACTGAGTTTGTTGTTGATAGAGTAGAGTCACATAGCCAAGCCGAGAGATATTTCTTTAAGGGACCTAGAGGAAAATTTTTACACTTTCTAAAGTTGAGGATCAAGATGTTATTGCATGAGAAGAACATCCTGAAGATACAGTAGTTGGTCAGATTGGAAAAGGCTAATGTTCAAGAATTTAGACATCGACACAGAGGCTGGACATACATGCAGTGGGAGAGTGTTCAGAGAAGGTCATCTTGCGAACTTTTTTAAGAAGAACTACAAGGATGAGGGTTTCTACAGTGAAGAAGAGACATATATGACATAAGAAGAGAATCCAGAACCCACTACGGTAGAGGAAGGGAAAGCTGAAGAACCTCATCGAGAAGAGCCAGAAACTTCAGGAACTGCGTAGACTATTGAAGAAAGTACTATTGTTCTTCCTGTTGATTCAACAACGTTAAGAAATCAGAGTAATCAGAGTCTCCAAAGTGTTCAGAGAAATGTCACTAGTAGTCCACCACATACTCAGTTAGGAAACCTAGGAATATCTATGGCAGATAAGATGAGGTTACCCACCTTTAGAGGAGATGGACCTGAAGACCCTAAACAACTATGGTTTCTCTGTGAAGTCATGTGGAGTATTAAGAATATCACTGACGAAGCTGTCAAATGAGCTCAGTTCAGTACTACCCTAAGAGATCGCGCACTAAGCTGGTACATGAAATTTGTCCAAGGAGCTACACCCAAACCACCGAATTCCATTAAGACTTCGCTAATTTTTGAATTCAAGAAACCTAAGTCAAAATCGCAATGCATTACAAAACTAAAATAAATCAAGTAGAGAATAGCTGAACCGGTATGGAAGTTCGATCAAAGATTTAAGACCTTGATAGGACATCTGTGTTTTCAAATCCCAGATGAGCAGAACAAGGAATGGTTCATTGTTTCCCTCTTACCACACATCAAAGTTCCTCTAATGCAACAGAAGATTGCTTTGCAGGCTGAGGCACTGGAGATCGCCATGAAGTTAGAATCGGCCCCTATGGGAGAATATGTCTCAGGTATGAGTCAAATCTTGAGTCAACTAACTAGTTTGTCTCTGCAGGTTGAAGATATGAAGAAAGACAAGGGATATGATGATAGAGATTGTAGGGCTTATGACCTCATGCATGAAAGGTCAAGAGATATATACAAAATTCAATACGAAGTACAACAAGAAAGAAACACTACGCAGTATAATTCTCTAGGACGAGGAAATTTCAATCCTCGCAGTGGATTCAGAGAAAGAGGAGGAGGAGGAGGTATGGGTCAACATCGAGGAAAAATCATCTGTTACAACTGTGCACAACCAGGACACTTAGAAAGGGACTGTCATAAACCTTGTACTACTTGCATCTACTTCAGTTCATTCGAACATGTTATCGAAGATTGTCCTATGCTGCTAGCTAAGATTCAGGAGAGACGAGGACCTCATCAGAGCCCGCAAGTGCAAATGATATACGTTGAACCTTGCGGAGAGGAACCTAGAGTCATTGTTATCACTAGAGGAGGTGCTGTTACAGGAGAAGACATAATGACCCCGGGAAAGACTACAGAAGAATCAAGAATCAGGAAAGATGTAGAGAAGACCCAAACTTTTGATGCAAAGAAAGAAAGACAAATGTTTGAGGAGGCAAGAAAATAATTCAGGGGAGACCAAGGTTCTTCATCAAAGACATGACCAGAAGTAAGAGAATATGGAATGCCTATAGAATTTGATCAGTTTTCTCTGCCAAAAGAAGGAAAAGAGGTAAGAAAGCTCATGGAATTTTTATATACTTGTAT
Organism: Picea engelmannii; assembly: GCA_009831015.1. Taxonomy (NCBI): domain Eukaryota; kingdom Viridiplantae; phylum Streptophyta; class Pinopsida; order Pinales; family Pinaceae; genus Picea; species Picea engelmannii. Next base: position 1,733,362 of record ML777467.1, on the reverse strand, counting down.
TAAGTTGATTCAGGATGAAAGCACTGTACAAGAGCTTCAAAATTTAATCAGACAATATGATCTAGGAAAGATATACCCCTTACTGAATAGGGAAACACACCAAGTCTCTAAAAGGAGAAGGACAAATAAGGAATTACACTTGAATGCTCAAATCTGAGAGTATAGACTATGTGGTCCTCGACTTAGGGTCAGAGGTCAATGTCATGACGAAGCAGACCTAGGCATTGATGGGAAAACCTAAGTTGATCTATTCCCCTATCAGGCTTAGGATGGATAATCAACAAGTTGTAAGCCCCGTTGGAATATTGGAACATGTCCCTGCGTACATCGACGGAGTAAGGACGTTTGTAGATTTTAAGGTGATTGAGATAGTTGATGATCGCTGTCCTTACCCTGCACTGTTAGGAATTGATTAGGCTTTCAATAATTCCACTGTGGTTGATTTAAAGAAAAGACGAATGATGTTTGAAGGAGATGGCCTTAGGTTCATTGCACCTTTAGATCCTGATGAAGTTTCGCGATACACAAAACCCATCAGAGAAGAAGACCACACATATGAACTGGAAAACATATACAAATTAACAGCTAGACATCAGGATTATATTATTCCTACGGTCGATGGGAACCTAAGCTGGCGAAGTGACAATGCATGTTCATCAGATTCAGAAGAAGCATTGGAGAACTGGCAGAACAAAATGTTTGAAGTATCCACAAGGAGATGTGCTAGATTAACCAGAGAAGTTCACTGGATCGACACAACAGTAAATAACTTACCCACCTTTGATGGTCTGAATCCTTTAGAAACCTTCTTGTCAGAATTTGAAGAAAGTGTACCAACGCAACAAACATTGTTGGAAATGGATGAGGCCTTGAAAGCAACACCAACAAGATGGTGGGGGACACACAAAAACAACATTACAGACTGGGTACACTGTCGTACTTTGATGACAACGCGGTTATCAGTGCAAGTAGAAGGATGTGAAGTTAGGTACATAGGTCGAAGTTGCCCAAAGGACCATGTGCGAAGTTGTGAGGAAGCCTGGAGAAACATTCCTCAAGAGCAATGGGTGCACAAATTTATTAACACATTGGACACAACCACTATAAACTGGTACCTTCAAGCGGAGTTGTGCCTCATCACTTTAGATTGGGAAGGTGTGACTCAAAATTTTGTAACTACCTTCTTATTTGAAAGTCAATATCCTTTAGTAGATCAAGCATTACAGATTGTAAGACAAAAAGTATTTGAGGAGGAATATAGCCTCCCTTTAGAACAAGAAGAGGACGAATGGAATGCGCCCCTCCAGAAACTACAAGGCTGTTACAACATCAATGCTGATGAAGATGATGATCCTAGGAAGGTGAACATCGTAGAAACATAAGGATAGAGAGATGTGGAAGGACCAAGAGTTGAGCTACCATTTATTAGACAACTAATCAAGATTAAGAAAGTCAATATTGGAACAGAGAAAACACCGAAGCTTGCAAATGTTAGAGATTATTGGTATGCTACTACTATTAACAAGATCACAAAGTTACTGCATGAATATCAAGACTTGTTTCCGACCAAGTTCACTGATATGAAGGGCATTAAAGGGACTATGGGAGAGATTAGGATCCCTTTGAAACCATATGCAAGACCAGTCAAACAGAGACCCTATAGGTTGAACCCTAAATATAAGGAGAAAGTGAAGATTGAGCTCGACAGAATGCTAGAAGCAGGAATCATAGAACCTGTGGAAGAGTTAGAGTGGATTATCCCTACGGCGATACAAGACAAGAAGACATGAGAGATCAGGATTTGCATAGATCTCAGGAAGCTGAATGATGCCTATCTACATGACCCATTCCCTACACCATTTACTGAAAAAGTGTTAGATAATGTAGGAGGCCAGGAGGTATATTCGTTTACAGATGGATTTTCAGGATACCATCAGATTCAGATTGCCAAGGAAGATCACCATAAGACCACATTTGCAATAGAATGGGGATCCTACTAGTATACAGTGATGTCATTTGGATTGAAGAATGCCCCAACCATCTTTTCTAGGGTGGTGGTCGAAGCATTCAAGGAGTTTCTACATAAGTTTCTAGAAGCATACTTTCATGATTGGACTGTTTTTAGTTTATTGAAAAATCATATTGAATGTTTAAGGCTAATGTTGGACAAGTGAAGGCAGTGTCAGATTGCCTTAAACCTAAAGAAGTGCATTTTATTTTCACCATTTGGAGTGTTGTTAGGTCATATTGTATGCAAGCAGGGATTGTTGGTAGATCCATATAAAATTTCCATTATAGTTGACCTACTTCAATCAATCAGTTGCGCACTACACTGGGACATACTAGATATTATAGGAAGTTCATTAAAGGCTATGCCCAGATTACAACAGCCATGGAGAAGATTTTGAAGAAACACTGTCAATTTCACTGGATAGAAGAATGCCAACAGAGCTTTGACACGCTGAAACAAAAAATGGTTACTGCGCCTATTCTGGTTTTTCTAGATTGGAGCAAGGAATTTCACATGCATGTTGATGCATCTTCCATTGCATTAGGAGTTGTGTTAGCACAACCGGGAATAGGAGACATCGACCACTCGTTATCCTTTGCTAGAAGGAAGATATCAACATCAGAGATTAATTACACCACTACTGAAAGAGAAGGGTTAGCCATGGTGTATGCGTGCAGAAGTTCCACCACTACTTGCTGGGAGGACACTTTAAAATGTTTACTGATCACTCCACGCTGAAATACCTAGTCAACAAGCCAGTGTTGGGGGGGAGAATATGTAGATGGCTTATGCTATTTCAGGAATATGATTTCAAAATTGTGGTTAAGCCAGGAAGAATGAGCAAAGGTCCTGACCACTTGTCGAGGTTGGAACATGGAGAAGAGCTGACCAGTTTGGAGGATACACTGTTGGATGCACAACTACTGGCCATTAGAAATATTGATGCTCAATTCGCAGAGATAGTCCAGTTCCTATCAAAAGGAATGGCACCTAGTGAGTATACAATCACCCAGAAGAAACAACTAGTAGTGTGCACTGTAGAATTTTCACTTATAATTGGACAACTATACAAGATGGGATCTGATGAGATATTGAGGAGGTGTGTTATGGAGGCAAAACGATCACTAATCCTCGCCGAACCTCATGAAGGGATCGTAGGAGAACACTACATAGGGAAATAAACTGTGCAGAAGGTTCTTAGAGATGGCCTTTGGTGGCCTACCTTACATAGAGATGCTAAGGACTATTATAGAGCCTACGATGTATGCCAAAGAGTTGGGAAACCGTCCAGAAGAGATGAAATTCCATTAACACCACAACTGACCTTACAAGCATTTGATAAATGGGCCATTGACTTCGTAGGACCTATAAAACTACTAGGAAAGTGCACAGGAACAAGGTACATAATCACTGCGACATAATACTTGATCAGATGGGCCAAAGAAAGAGAAGTTAAGGACTGTAGTGCAACTACAACTGTGCGCTTCATATTTGATGACATCATAACCAGGTTTGGATGCCCAAAGATCCTTATGAGTGATCAAGGCACACATTTCATCAATAATACCATTGAAGCCTTGACAAAGGAATTTACAGTGCATCATTAGAAGAGCACACCTTACCATCCACAAGCAAATGGGACAGTCGAAGAATTCAACAAGATCTTGGAGACAACGCTAACTAAGATTTGCAGTGCGAACATGGATGACTGGGATTTAAGAGTACCAATGGTACTATGGGCCTATAGAACCACTTGCAAGAAGCTAACAATGTAGACCCCTTTTAAGTTGGTTTATGGTCTCGAAGCCATTGTCCCAATGGAATATTTGGTACCAAGCCTAAGAATCATTGCCTTTACAGGTATGGATGATGCTAGTGGTATTCAAGAGAGGCTCGCACAGTTGGTCAAACTAGAATAAGACAGATTTATTGCAGGATTCCATCAGCAAGTACATAAGGAAAGAGAGAAGGCCTACCATGACAGACACATCAAGAAGAAGGCATTTAAGCAAGGTGATTTGGTATTGGTATACGACAGTAAGTTCATGAAGCATCCAAGAAAGTTCAAAATGCATTGGCTCAGACCATATGAGATTGCCTATGTTACAGAATGAGGAGCTGCACAGTTGAAGACGTTGAATGGAGAATGGAAGGAAGGATTAGTAAACGAGAGTCAGTTGAAATTGTATTATGACAACCAACTGCCTTGCAACTCTTAGTAAAAGCATGAGGAAAAGGGTCTAGTTACCAGGTGCAGTTGAAACTGGGTACTAGACACAAAAAATACAGTCTGCAGAAGGAAGGAAAGGAGGCATAGAGCATAAAGAAAAGGCTGCCTTGCATAGTCCGAAGATGAAGCAAAGCAGAAGGATCAGATCTAAAGTGCCTCGGGATGAGTCACAGGTGAGTGTTGGGGGCCTTTTGGCCCTTGGTTATGGAAGAAAGCAAAGATCAAGGAAGAGAAGGTAAAATTTGAACTGCGTGGAAGACACAGTGACTATTACTGGGTCGAAGTGAGCAAAAGAGAAGAAAAGACAGAGCGGAGTAAGAGAAAGCAAGCCGTTGGACGAGGAGATCAAGGATGACAGATCAACAAGGAAGATGGATCATGGACAAATCAACAAGAGAAAAAAGCCACCGTTGGATGCTTTGGAGCATCGTGCGAGAAGGAAGGAAAGACAGGCTGGTGAAGCCCTGAAAACGAGGGTCAAGTTGACCTAGGGTTTTAAACACCTAGGGTTTTGGTATCTAGGGTTTTGACACCTAGGTTTCGGCCTAAGGCCGTCGGTGAGTGATTGCAATGTATAAATAAGAACCTAGATGAGGGAAGAGGGTTCGTTCTAGTTTTGTTATTGGCATGAGTGATTATATTTGTGAGGGAGAGAAGTTTTAAGTGCAAGAGCCTTCTGGCATTGTAAGATCTTCAACTGGGTGTGGAGATCAATCTTGCAGCTGGGTGCGTAGGAAGGGGAGAGACAGAGAAAAGAAGACAAAAGATCTGCTAGCTGAGAGCACATACATGAATTGTATGCTTAATCTTAATATATCATAAAGCACAGTTCTGTGGACATAGCCCTAGAGACAGGGTGAACCATGTATATCTTGTGTTGTGTGTGATTGATGCTCTGTTCTTTGTTATTTGATATTTGCATTACTGTGTTAGATCTGATAGTAGTTGTGCAGAGTAGATCTGAGCTGGTAATTGATATATGAATGTTGTGTTGTTCTTCTATTAGATCCACTTGATATTCCCTTTGGTTGTAGACATCTTTGTCTTGCAACCCCCCCATAACTGCTTCGAGTGAGACTGCATCTGCCTCGTAGGTGCTTGCCGAAAGGGCCAGTAGTTAGGGCTTGTTGGTGCGCTCTTGGAGCTGAACCCTGGGTTTTCCCCTGTGCCAACATGGGTAATAATAATCTATCTTTATATCATAATTTCTATACATATGAGGTTATTCACAACACACAAGCACATAAGTGGAAGGGGAATATCAATGTGAAACAAAATATCTACATTAAGATATCTCATTATACTAAGATAACTTACAACATTGATCATCCCGACTGGGCCTTGATCATCTTCAAGTCTTTGGAGATTCAAAAATTGTGATTGATTGGCTGCATTGTGGGGGTAATTTACAAGTCACATCTCTGGTGGGTTGGAAGGACAAGATCTTGGAAATAGAAAAATCTTTCAGTATCCTCAAGTTTGCACATATCTACAGGGAAGAGAATGGGGTGGCGGATGCATTGTCAAAAAAAGTGTTAGTTTTTAGCTCGGGAAGGTACTCCGCATGTTTTGTCTTGTATGTGGATGTTACCTTAATATTTACACTACTAGGCACTTAACTTTGTAATAGTTTTTATAAAGTTGTTTTACGTGGTTCTTTTATTAAAGTGACTTTTTAATAAAGTGTACCTTCTATTTTTAAAGTGACTTTATTTTCATAAAGCACTTATGTAATAAAGTGAAATCACTTTAATATTTCAAGTGATTCATTTTGGAGGGAATGGATCATGACCCTTGATCTTGAAAAAGACAAGATCTAATCTTGGCTTTTGGATCTAGGGTTGGGGAAAGTGAAAAGACACTTTGGTGGGAAAATGTCATTTTCAAATTATAAAAGAATGCATTGGGTAGTGTGCAAGACATGTTGAGAGGACATCGGGAGGAGATTGAGAGAGATTTCTGAGTATGCTTGAGAGAGGAACGTGAGCAACAAAGAGGGCACGGATCTTGAGATTTTTTTTTTTGTGAGTTTTGGGCTGAAATTTGTTTTTCTGCTGTGGGAGGTCGTATTGTACATATCCGTATAGTCCGTACGATTCTGTACAACCGTACGGATTTGGAATGAAAATCGAGACATTTCAGGCACAAATTTCGAGGTGGATTTTTGTTTTCTGTTCATTGTTTTGGGGCTGTACAGAACAGTCCGTACAACTGACTGTGGGCACGAAAAATAGGTACGGAGGAGGCCATACAACAGTACGATTTTGGCACGAAAAATGAGGCAGATTTCTGTGGGACAGATTTGGTGCTGTGAGGTATTTTCCTTGGCTGGAAATGTGGTTTTGTTGCTATTTTGTACTTTCCTGAAGAATAACAATAAGATCTCTCTCTCTCTCTCATTGGGTTTCCCCACATTGGGGTTTTCCCTGACATTTGCCTAAATTTCTGAGTGTTATTGGGTTGTTGTCCACTGTGTTTTTCCGCTGCATATTTTTCTTAGCAATGTGTATTTCTGCTTATGGAAATTTCTGAATGTGGGTTTTTGCATTTATGAAGTTTATGAAGACAATTATCTCTAGGTTGCTAAGTGTTTGAAAAAATTTCAGTTTGATGATTTTAGTCATTAAAATCTACATGGTATTAGAGCTTGTGCTCTGAAGTTCAGTGGACAACATTTGGCACTTGGAACAACAAGTGATTTGCTATTGTATTTGCTTGAAGAAGGAAGAAAAGGTTCTTTGTCAGGTGGACAAAGATGCTGCTTCTCGACACATGACTGGGTTGAGGTCAGTTTTCCTCGATCTTACAGAGATAGACTCGGACTGTAGCGTAAATTGTGGAGCCAACCCACAACATGCAGTAAAGGGGGTTGAAAGGATGAGATTCCAACTAGAGTCAGGAGGTCTTCTGGAGGTTGGCGAGGTGTTATATGTTCCAGAGTTGACAGTTAAATTGCTCTCGGTGTCGGCTTTGGATGAGAGTGGATTTGGAGTTGTTTTCAACAATGGACATGTGTTTTTGTATCCTGTGGGAGCAACTGCTGACACAACAATAATGCTTGGTGTCAAGTATGAGGGCTTGTATAGGTTGTTGGGTAGACCTGTGTTGGGGTCCAGTGGATTTCTGGACTCAAATTCTGTATCAGAGAGTTGACAGGTAGCACAGGAGAGAGAGTTGATACATGACACTCAGTCTTCTTCCAGGACTCTCAAGGGACTCAGTAGGCATGAGTCGACACAGTTGGATGCTCAGGAGAGTGTGCAGTCTCCTAGGAGCATGTCTTCAGTTCGTGGTACAACAGAGGTAGCAACAAAGGCTTCTAGTGCAGTGGGAGTAGTGGCTTCATGTTCAGAGGGAGCAGATACTTCTCGTACAGAGGGAGCAACTATGGCAGCTGATGAGATGGAGACAAATTCTAGTGGTGATAGCAGAAGTACCTCCCTCGCTAAGAGGGAGTGTTAGTTTTTATCTTGGGAAGGTACTCCACATGTTTTGTTTTGTATGCGAATGTTACCTTAATATTTACACTACCAGGCACTTAACTTTGTAATAGTTTTTATAAAGTTGTTTTAAGTGGTTCTTTTATTAAAGTGACTTTTTAGTAAAGTGTACCTTCTGTTTTTAAAGTGACTTTATTTTCATAAAACACTTATGTAATAAAGTGAAATCACTTTAATATTTCAAGTGATTCATTTTGGAGGGAATGGATCATGACCCTTGATCTTGAAAAATGCAAGATCTAATCTTGGCCTTTGAATCTAGGGTTAGGGTAGGTGAAAAGACACTTTGGGGGGAAAATGTCATTTTCAGATTATAAAAGAATGCATTGGGTAGTGTGCAAGACATGTTGAGAGGAAATCGGGAGGAGATTTGGAGAGATTTTTTAGTTTGCTTGAGAGAGGAAAGTGAGCAGCAAAGAGGGCATGTTTTTCAAGGAAGGAGAGCGCGAATACCGAGATTTTTTTTTTGTGAGTTTTGCATCGATTTTTTTTTTTTTTTTGTGGGAGGCCGTACTATATGGATCCGTACATTCCGTACAGCCGTACGGATTTGGCATGGAAATCGAGGCATTTCGGGCATGGATTTCGAGGTGAATTTCTGTTCGCTATTTTTGGGATGTACGAAATAGTCCGTACAACTGACTGTGGGCACAAAAAATGAGGTACAGAGGAGGTCGTACAACAATACGGTTTTGGCACGAAAAAGGGAGCAGATTTTTGTGGGACAGATTTGGTGCCGTGAGGTATTTTCCTTGGCTGAAAATGTGGTTTTGTTGCTGTTTTGTACTTTCTTGAAGCATAATAATAAGATCTCTCTCTCTCTCTCTCTCTCTCTCTCTCTCTCTTGTTGGGTTTCCCCACATTGGGATTTTCCCTGGCATTTGCCTAAATTTCTGAGTGTCATTGGGTTGTTGTCCACTGTGTTTTTCCGTTGCATATTTTTCTTAGCTATGTGTATTTCTGCTTATGGAAATTTCTGAATGTGGGTTTTTGCATTTATGAAGTTTATGAAGACAATTATCTCTAGGTTGCTAAGTGTTTGACAAAATTTCAGTTTGTTGATTTTAGTCATTAAAATCTACAAAAAGCTCTATAGGCTCCAGAGGGGAAGATCCAATACAATAAATGGATTGAAGGTCATGAGGGCCCCTCTCACTTTTTGCATCTCTGTTAGTGACTAATTTTTCTTCTGTAATTTTGAAGATTTTGCTATAGTTGTTTTTGGAGGTTTAATTTCCTTCAGAGTAAAATAGGTTTCTAGTTCTTTTGATACAGAAGTTCACTTGTTGGGATCTATTATTTAAAAAAAACCTCTATAAGAGGACTGTTTTGTCGGATCACTTTTGGAATGGTTCAAAGATGGATGTATTTACAATCAATGTACATGTTTATGAGAACACTATATATATAATATATTGAGATTTTTTTTGCTGGAAAAAGATAACTTACAACATCACATAAATAGAAACTAAAAGTCAAAGAAAATAAAAAAAAACGTGACATCAAAATGTTTCGAGTTAGAACAAATCTTGTCAATGTTTTTTTTTTTATTTCGAGAACCAATACCATTAAACAAAAATTTAATTTTTTTTTTTCACTTTAAAAATTAATTTCTAATTAATTTTACATTAAATTAAACGTCACAATGATAACTTGTCATACCACCCCATCAAACTTTAATTACTATAAATGCATAATAAAAAAACCAAAAAAATTGAAACAAATCTTAAATCATTTTCATAAAAAGTACCACTTCTCACATTAATGTTAATTTTTTTATTTTATTTTGAGAACCAATACTATTAAACAATTTTTTTTTTTTACTTTAAAAATTAATTTCTACATTAGATTAAACGTCACAATGATAACTTGTCATACCACCCCCATCAAACTTTAATTACTATAAATGCATAATAAAAAACCAAAAAAATTGAAACAAATCTTAAATCATTTTCATAAAAAAATACCACTTCTCACATTGCATAAAGGAATGGAATTGCTTATATTCAATGGTTCAGTTCACCTCTCACACAGTGCATTACTTGTGATCTCTAATCTCTATCACATTATACGTACCTCACTATACCCATATTAAATTAATCACCACAATCAACATCAATGAATTTAAATTTATGTGATTCTCTGAACTAAGCTACGTGCGTGTGCTTGCTGTACCAATAGAGGACGAGATTCTATTTTTTGTGAGTGAAACTTTTCAAAGACAGGGCAGCTATGATGTGATTACACGTTGCACATTTAAGTGAGCATGGCCATCTTTTAGGAATACGATGTCACCTCACAATGTCCTTAAAATATTCATGTTTTATAATTACATTTTTTTAAAATTTTATTTTACTCATACAGAGGATACTTTATTTTTATTTTATTATTTGTTTATTTATTTGTTTGATAGGTTGTAAATTGATATTGATAACATTTATTATTGTTTACTAATTTCAATTGTGAAATGACTTATCATTGTTATTCAAGAAAAAACATGTTATCTAATGAAATAACTCGTTGATGGTATGTAAGGGGGAAGACTTTTGCTTATACCATATATTTCTAGGTTTTGGGCCGTTACTCTATTTTCTTATCTCTATGAACTCTTAGCCAATCATAAGTAATTCTAGATCTTACTTGAGGACCAAAAGGTAGATTCAACCTAGATAGTATTCACAAGAAAGCCAATATTCTTTGTGGCCATCACTGAAGCTACCTCCAATGGAATCATATACTTTTTAATAACATCTAATCCTACTTTTGATACATAAAAGCATATACTTTTTAATAATATTTAATCCTAATTTCATACGTAAAACCATATAATACCCTCTTTAAGAAAATAAGCCTTGCTAAGATAAAAACAAATTCTCACGAGCTCCATAGTAAAATTGAGCATTGGTCAATTCCTAAAACACCCTGGAATAAAAGAGTGTGTCACTTTTGTGACACTAAGAAGGTTGAAGATGAAAAACACTTTCTCTTAGATTGTCCAGCCTATACCTAGATTAAATCTCAATTTCAAAATATTTGTTACACTACCAACCTTCCTAACCTTTTAACTCAATAAAACTATGGTGATTTTGGAAAGCTTCTCTTAATGCTTTTTGAGCACAAAAACAAAAATCTAAAGAATTGCAAGTAATCCCTTACTCTCTTAAGGTTTGATAGACCAATTCGATATCAGTGGATATTAATCATCATCATCATCATCAATTTAACCTCTAATCCAAAAATAATATTTTCAATAATATTGAATATTATAAATAAAAAAAATTAATTAACAAAATTATAAATATTGAATATTTATAAATAAAAAAAATTAATTAAAAAAATTATAACTTCTTTGGAAAGAAGCAATAAATTTTTTTAAAAATATATATTATCTACAAATTTTAAAAATATATATTTTTAATTTATTAAAAAAAAATTTAAATATTTTAAATGGTAAATTTTAATTATTTTATTAATAATAATGAGTATTTCAATTAATTGATATTTTCTTTTTTATAATAAAAATAAATAGTTCCCGGGGTGTAGGGCAGTGATAGAGTGTATTGTTAAGACACTATGTTATCTGAAGTCATCGGTTCAAAACCTCGACTTAACTTGTGTGTCGTGTAAGGAGCATCGTAGGCACACCTGAAAGTTATAATGATAGCAGTCTAAATCAAACCTGAATAATTTCCAATTCCGCCACTAATAAATAAATAAATAAATTATTATATAATTTTGTTTTTTTTTAAACAATTATTAATAATACCATTGTTTTATTATAAAAATTAAAAAAATAAAAACTAAAACACTAATAAAACACTAATTAAATTGAGAAACACTTTTACTATTTAAAAAGACAAGTTTGATGTATTTCTTTAATTTTGATTTTTAAAATTTAACTAATATATCTTCATATTCTACATGTATCTCTATATATCTTTGTATGTATCTATATAAATTAATATTTTACATTATAAATTTATATTATTAATGTTTTGAGTGGTGCCATTTGGATGGGGCGTTTATGCATGATGACAATGCGTGATAATTGGAGGTGGCTTCAGAATGTCTCCCACATGCCTGGAAGCCTCAAGAACTAGTCAAGAAAAATCATAGTTATGAAAATGCAGGGTGATGCAAGCATAGTGGGTTTTACTTACAACATTAAGCGTTCATATAGCAATTTGTTGAGTTATGAAACCAATTTGATAAGACCTACAAGAATTATGGCAAGAGATGGCATTTTTCATTTTTAACTAAAGCCTGTGCTCAACATGGGAGAAATCAGGGTTGGAAAGAGATACCATAAGCAATTAGGGGGTGATAGAGCCAATTTGTGGGGTGGCGTCTGCAACTGGCTTCACTCCCTATTGATTAGTACTTTGAAACTCCCTCACTAGTCCTCTACTTGTGTTTGTTGTGGGTGTATCACATTTTCCACAATTGGTTTGTGTTACTTAACTTGTATCTTCAATTTGAATTGGAAGTTTGTTAATATTTTTTTTGGGGGATACTAATTGGTTTCATTTTGGTTTCTAGGGCCCATTCTATTGACCTCCCATTATTCAACCTCTCCAATTGTTGTTTGTCTTAACTCTGCAACCAATTCATTAGGTCCTCTCCTACCTAGGCTTGGAACAACTGCAGTCTTTGATACTTTAGATCTTTGTCCCTTATTCTCATTGAATAGATGGTCAACCACCTGACATTCTTCTACCTTCAAAACAAATCCTAGGATGTGGCTAATCCATATGGGCTCTAGGAATATCATCTCCCTCTGCCCAAAAAACCATTGGTGGGGTGTTTTCTCTCCTAAACCATATCCGACATAGCCTTTGTCTGTTAGGTGGCCTCCAACATCCCCTACTAGCGGCTAGCCCCTAGCTTTCAGTTATTGGGCCTAGTTACTAAACCATTACCACCGAAAGTAGTGAAGGTGAGATGGACAAAGGAAACAAACCTCATGATCAAGAAACAAGGCATACCCAGACATTCAAGCTCAAAACGAGTGTCCACATAGAAGCTATATAGGAAAAAATGCTTACCATACTCGGTTCTTGGCTAAGACCAAAGAAAAAATGGTAAACATGGAAACGATTATTAACAACAAATGCGAGAACCTCTCTAAAGACCAGATAAAGGTTGAGATTGATGGGTGGAATTCAGACCCTGGCTATTCTGAAACCTGTGACATCAAAATGTTCAAGGTAACATAGTTATACTTTCTCAATAACGCCTTTATAAATTAGTTAGTTGAAGGAGGAGGAATCCAATATTAGGATATTCAACATAAGCTACATAATTTGGAAATGAAATTTGACATCCTTTGCAAAGAATTCTTCAATGTTGAATACATTGTTCATGGCTACTCAAAAAATCAAGATGGAAATGAGGAAGGGAATGATAACAATTTGAACTATGAAGGAAATCATTCAAATCTTATTCACTTGGACAAAGACAAGGACACCCAAATGGACTAGAACCCATGCATAGCTCAGGGAAATGAATTTTGGGAGTAGTTCATTCTGCTTTTATAAATAAGTTTTTTTATGTTATGCAATGTTCTCTTTGGTTCTTAGTAGCATAGAACATCATAGGATTTTTTTCCACTAAAAAAATAATGCACTTTCAATTAAGATAAAGAAGGTACATTCAAAAGGCGCTATTGTACATACAAATATTGTTTCTATGAATCTGATAATTTAGTTTTTTCACAAAAACATTTATGAGAACAAAATTCATCAAGACCTTCTACTGACATGATTCCAATACACATAATTGAAGAATACATCTCATAAGAATTCTTCTTCTACTGTGTAAATCAAAGACCCCTCTAGATACTCCTCCCATTGCATCACATTATAATTCATCAAAAGAGCCACTTTAGACATAGATTCCACCTCTATATTTAATTGCCGAAATATATGCTTAAAAAATATATCTTGAATATGTGTCTAAATGATTTTTAATTTATGTCTAAGCAATAGTAAATCTAGATGAGTTAACTGCACATAATCCTTCATCCAATCAATACATAATTTTGAGTCTCCAAAGATCTGAATTTCTCACACTTCCTTTTTGACTATCTCTCTTAATAAAGCAAATAAAGTGAAAATCTCATCCAAATTGTTGGATCCTAAACCCATATTGGCTTTCCTCGAAAGTAATATGTTTCTGAGAGATGAAAAATGATTCCCAAACCATAAGACATAGTTGGTCCCTAACATGCCCCATCAAAATATCCCCAAGGCTTTTCTTGTTTATTTCCACACTCTCAAGCATCATAAAGGATTTTTTGGATGGAGTAACCTTATAGTATTGGAGCAGTGCAAGAGCCCACTGAGAAAATTTAATGGAAGGATACGCCTTATTCTCTAACATGCCAACATTTTGGGCCAACCATAGGGAGCACCTTCCATGAAGAAAGCCTAGGATATGAGAAATCATATTTAAAACAATCCCAAATGTTGTCCTTTGACTGTATATTTGAAATCCCCATATGTGACCCGACCTCAATCCATACTTGGCGGGCGTAAGAGTAGTTCTTAAAAATATGATTTTTTTTTTTGTTTGTTAGTTTGTCCGTGACATGTGAGACTAACCTGTGGCTAAGAAAACGCGACTCAGGGGCATCTAAGCTGTCAAAATCACCTGGGGATCACACCTAGCCTGAGCCACACCAACCCTCAACATGGATGTATTTTTTGTCCCCACAAGTTTTGAACTAGTGACTTTAACATCACGGAGTGCCTTAACAACACACTTTGTCACCGACTGTCCTACACCTCATGGCCCTTAAAAATATGATTATTAGTTTCCTCATAATTCTTGCATAAATAGAAATATAACATCATAGGCTTATACGTATATCTTTTATGTTATATTTTCAGACATATTCCATAGAACAAACAAAAATATTTTTGACCTGTAGCGGACTTGGTTTCCTTGGTGGCAAGCCACAAACAATATTGATTGTAACTTTTTTTGTGCCTTATGTTGGTTGTGGAGACTGATTATCTTCCTGATTCAGAGGTCCTTGCTTTCAGCCGTGTTTATACCCCATGAAGTATTTACACCCCAGAAGTATGTACACTCTTCCACGTAGGGGAGGTACCCCCTTTGCGGGGTCCGGGGGCAAG
>ML777467.1:1659779-1713256 GCA_009831015.1 Picea engelmannii | reverse complement strand
CTTGCTTGTGGGGGTCCAAGAGCCCTCCCTTGGAGGAAGAAGGGACTCATAGTCCCCTTTCTTCTCGGTGTTTTCTTTCACTAATATCAGCCTTATCATTGGTGACATGGGTCTCATTGTTCTTTTTGTCTCTATGTCCCTATGCTCATAAATTTAGTTGTTATTTAATTTCTTAGTTTAATTGTTAGTTGTTGTTTTCTATTTCTTTTCCTAACTCTTTTCCTTGCAGTTGTCCTGCTCAACAGACCCAACTGAGCTTGCAAGCACCTCTACTTTGCTCACTAAGGTGACGAAAGAGGTGAAACCGATTGACGACTCCACTGGGGAAAGGTATCAATTTCCTACCCCATTTGGGTTTTTCTTTCTCTTATTTTAGTTTGTTTAACTTACAGGTGCACTAACCGACCTAGAACGACTTGCCAATTAGCCAATTCCAAGTTGAATTGAGAGAAATTCATCCAGATTTTTCATTCTCGACCGTGTGTCATATATGCACGGGTTTCTAGGCCCACAGACGTGCATCGTGCACACATGCGCTTAAGTCACAACTCTCTTCTGTGCACGTGTGCTTGTTGACTTTTCTCTGTTCGTGCACATGTGCTCTGTGCGCCTCTGTCTCCACTGAGACCCGCGCATCTGTGAAAAAATTCACATTGTAAAGTTGTTGAGATGTGGGGAAGGCCATTTGCCTTCTTAAAAATGATTTCAAGCATGTTTTAAAGCTGCACCACACTTAGTCCTCTCATCATATAAAGGGGTTAGTAAAAAACACATAGGCACTTAGGGGGTTAAAATCAATTTCCTCTTTTGCTTTCATTTTCGCCACATGGATGGCTTGTTTTGACTCACAAGATAAGTTGGAAATCATTTTTAATCACATTTAACTTGCATTGGGACTAGAAGTTGAATAACAATCGCTTAGTATACTCTTCTCTCGCGCCTCCAAGCGGTCTTGAGAATCAGGAAAAAGATTGTGAAACGATTTCATCTCCCTTAAGAACATTAAAACCTTTAGGAGAGGACAACAACCCTTCTTGGGACTCCTTTTAGTTTATTTTTTCAAACACATCTTAATATTGTAATGGGCCCATACATGCCCACATGCTACAAAGATAGAATAGTGTTGAAATTTGCTTTCTTAGATCAAATCACTAGGGAACTTTAAAGGTTTTGTAATGGGCCCATACATGCCCACATGATCAATCTAGGATAGTTTCAAATCTTTTCTTAGATTACATCAAAGTAGGGAGTTAAAGGGATAGTAACAAACCCACATGTCCACATGCTAGCTTCCTAGGGACTTTTGAATTACGCAAGGTTGTACCAAAGTCACTTAGTTAATTAGGTAATCAAACACTTGTAAGGACCAAACGAAGTCCACATGCAGCAAGGTGACATCTAATTCACTAAAAATTGGCACACTTTCACTCACACACAAAAGTAACTTATCACTCACATAGATTCTTCTTAAAACGTGGAGGTCAAATTAAGTTTCCTCCAAAGGGATTCCGAAAACACCCCACCCTTTTCTTGACGAAACTATCCACTCCCATTTTAATCAACGAGGTTGGTTTACACCCCCAACCTCCCAAAACAACTACATCTAAAATATTTCTAAAAACTCACTAAGTTTTCCTCCACAGGAGGTGCCAAAAGAAATTTTTTAGTCTAGGTAGGATTTCGGGGATAGGAATCCAAATAACTCCCCGTTACCTGGTTCTCACATTGTCAAAACCATAGAAGTTGTCAAATAGGGAACTGAAAATCCTCCAAGTCAAGTGTTCCTAACACCATAAGGCAGGGAGATACCCATGAAGGGTTGAAGGCCGAGGTCTGATTTTTCTATGCGTACCCCCTTAAGGCACCCACCTCTTGGACAAGATCCAGCCCGTGACCCATTTCTTAGGCCGAAAATCTAAATGCCGCACTTTGACCGAGGTACCTAGTGACTAAATTTTAGGACATCTACCTAGGTGGCAATTGTGGTCTGCAATTGCACCTTGATTGGATTTTGTGTGGCTATTGGGAAATATCGCCATCTCTTTCGGGATATGCCCCCTTTACCCCTCATTATAACCAATTATTTCATCCTTCACTAGTTTCTCTTCCAGTGACTTCAGACCCCACTGTTGACTACTATTGGAAGGTCTAGTGCTATTTGAGAGGAAGGACGTTACGTCTTCTAGGACACGAGCATTTGTTTACTTTTGATTCCCCACGCGGACAAAACCCACTTACGCAGATATATGCTTCTTTTTCAAAAACATTTTATGTATGATGCACCTCTGATTACAGTTTGATTTGGATATATATATTGTGTAAAATTCAACGTTTGCACTTCAAAGGCTCTTGTTTCTTTATTACTCTCACCACCATTTACACACATTCACACAGCTAGTTGGACATCATAGAGGACCCACAGAATCCCCGTCGTTCACGACGCTTGCTAAACCTCCCTCCTATCTTAGGGGGAGTGTCTGGTCTTGCCCACTGATCGACACCACCTTACACACTCCTGTAAGTGCTATTGTTTTAGGATCCACTCGCTCTCCTTTACACGGAAGTGGGGGACCAACTTCCTCTCAAGGGGGAAGTACCAACCCACCTAGTCCCCCTCAAGGGTCAGGTTCACAACACACTCACACCATGGTCGGAGTTAATCCTCCCCCCCCCACTACAGATTCCATATTTGGCCTCTCTCAACATATCGGATCTAAGAAAACTCACCAACGATCCTATATTGCATGCTCCCACATGGTCTGCAATGCCCACCAAACTACCTTCGGACATACCATAGTTTGAAGGAAAGACAGGCGACGACCTTGCCAACCATGTCATTACCTTTCACCTATGGTTCTCTTCCAATAGCATTATGGATGATTCCATTAGACTGTGATTATTTCAACACACACTCACTGGCCCGTCGGCCAAATGGTATGTAGAAGAAAAATCAGGGTCCCACGTGACTTTTGAGTCCTTGGCCAAAGCATTCTTGACCTTCTTCCAATTACCAATCTACCACGACAATGGTCTAGAACTACTTTCTAATTTGAAACAAACCTCAACCACACATATCACTGACCACATTCACGAGTGGCGTAGGCGACGTAGTTTGTGCAAAGCAGAAACCACCAAGCAATAGTGTCTCGACTGGTTTCTTAGATCACTTGTCTCTCTCCTCGGTAAGGATGTAGCTTCCACCTTCCCTCAATCTGAAAAGGAAGCCATCAGTAAGGCTCAAAAATATGATCTCATCTATGCACCATCAGGGTACTTATACACTGTACTTCTTGATCTTCCAAAACCTGTGCCATTTGGCCAAGACAAACCTGGGATGTCTCACTCAGCAGACAGACTGATTGGTATCACCACTCACGACGGTCCACAACCCCAACCACCACCGATGTATGGAACACCACAATACCCGCCGGCATATGGGGGCACTTCTTATTACCCCCCACACCATTATCACCAACCATACCCTGTTGATATACCGCCACCCATCAATGGACCACCACCGGCACCCCCCATACATCCACCTCTTCAAACAAACTCTGGTACCCCCTCTTTCTCAGCTTATAGTACTAGCGAAATCACTACGCCTTCCTATGTAACTTATGGATCGTTACCACCATAGAATCCGTACTTCCCATTTCCTGGTCCCCCACAACCCATGGCTCCCCCCCATCCTCATGCGGGTGAATTTTGTTCAACCCTCTATCGTTCAACAATACCAAAATTTCGAAAAGATGAATATGGCCAATCCGACCCATCCGTCGAACAATGCCAAAAAGAAAGGACTAAACAGGAACAACAACAACGCAGGTCAAGGTGGGAATCAACCCCAGCAGAACCAATCCACTGGGGGCAACTAGAACCAAGGAAATCAAAACCCCCAGGGGGGCAATAATAATAGGCGCCAAGGGAGAAATAAAAATAATGTTAAAAAAAACTTCCCTTGTTCCCTTTGTGGTGAGTTCGACCATTACACTCATCATTGCTCCCAAATATCTGATTTCAAATGGTTGAAAGACTCTGGTAGTCTTCCCCATCCTCCAGCACCGCCTGCCCCTCAGCAGGCACCACAACAATACGTGCAACAACCCCCTCCTACCATGCTGCAGAATCCTATTCCACATCAAGGTGTGATAAACACCCAACAGGACACACAACATCCCCCACCTTAGGTAGGACAATACCTCAACCCCAACAATCCAACAGATCGCACAATTCTCCTCACTAGTGAGGAAGAAATCCTTCTGCAAACACGTAATCGTCAGTATCATGCACCCACTGAGTCTCCTCCCATCCCTCCAGAGACAAACCCTACATCGACGAGACCCCCATTGGTGATTCCTCTCCCTACCACCGAGCCACCTCTTCGCATCCCTCGCATCCCATTGCACATGAATGTCCACAACCCACAGGCTAGGGCAACTCATAACTATAGTTTGGTAGACGACTTAGCACAATCCCCAGTGACCATGTCAGTTTTGGAAGTCCTCCAGACTTGTCCCACTTAGCAGAAATCATTACTTTCCACCTTGGGGGCAGTCGACCTCGCAGATACCCAACTCATTACCTTTTATCTTGACAGCGAAGAACCTCGCCTTCCCACCTTGATCGCTTTTCAAATACCAGTAAAAATATGGAACATCACAGTTCATCGGTGTATCATTGATGAAGGTGCATCTACATGCATTATGTCCAAAACTGTATGGCAGAAAATTGGTTCCCCTAAACTCATACCCTCTGCCATCACCTTACGAGCTTATGACGGACGACCATCATCTCCTGAAGGGCTCTTCCAAATTTTCCCCATCAAACTCGGGGGCAAGACTATTCTCATCGACATCGAAGTTATCGACGCCCCACTCAATTATAATATCTTGTTCGGTCATGGCTATATGTACGCTATGAAGGTAGTGGCATCTTCCGTCTTTCGGACAATGATGTTCCCTCACAATGGGAAGATCGTTACCATTGACCAAGTCTCACATTACGAGCCTAATCCATCTGCCAACATCAATAACATTCTTCCTCTCATTCACATGAGCCACGACGCATACCCACCCGTCGAGATGGCTCCTGGAATTTTCAAAGATCCATCATTATTAGGAACTTACCATGGAGCACCACCACTCCTTCATCCTTCCAATCAAGTATGCGTCGTATCATCTAATGAAACTCACACAAAGGATACCCTTCCTTCTATAGAGGCTTCTATCATATCTGACGTCCCACTCGTCACAGAACTCCCCCCTCAAGAACCTCCTGCACACTCGTCGACCCCACTAGTCCAGGATTTCACCTCTCCCCAAGGACATATCCCAGTTTGGGAAACAGTTCCCCAAGCCATCACCCAAATTCCCTTCTTTTACCCTCCACCAGGCATCGAATCTTTCCAGGTAGCCGCAACGCTCACCCTACCTAATATGGTGTTAGCAATCCCAGTTTGGTATTTACACCCACCAGAAATGGTCCCTCAACCATCTCTCCCCCCCCCAAAAGAAGGAATCCCCATGACAATTCCCATACTTACTCCCACCACACCCCCACTCACTAACCCCCCTGCCACAGCTGGGGGCAGGAGAAAGAATAAGGAGCCCACAACTTCACTTCCTCCATGCATCCAACCTCCTTGCGCACTATGTGAGAAAAAGAGACACCAAACCAACAACTGCCCATCTCTACCAGAGTTAAGGAATTTGATTCCACTCAATCAAACTCCCCCAACACTCGCCACTACAACCAGTCCTGCCTCTACCACCCTCCATTCCAGTAGTAAAGGGTTGCGGACCAAATTTTCTTGCGCTATATGTTCAAAATATGGCCATTATACCCACCATTGCCCAACACTGCCACGCTTTTGACAGACATTAGCTGCAGTACGCCAGAGCTTCCAGAGAAACCCCAGTCCTGCTATGTCCTCCTCAACACATATCACTGACATCGTTATGTCACCACTTTAGTCAATGAACGTATGAGACACCCTTTCTCTCTATGCGACTCATTAGGTCATTTTACATATTAGTGTCCTATGATCCTTGAATACAGGCAATGCCAATTGACCCTGCTTCAACGGCCCGCATAGTCGATAATTGACATTACCTTGTCACTAGAGGATCTTCATGTCATTTCTCCCGAACCCGAGGCCCTTCCAACACCTCCATGGTTCTTAGATGACTTATCTAAGGATTCACCCCCCAACTCTCCCGCTCATTCCCCTACGGACATTTTACACCCAACTACCATGGGTACTCCTCAATACTTCAATATCTGGTTTATGTCGAGCGAACCCTCATCATATCCTAGCGTTGTTCCCCCTGTTTCTTCCTCACCAGGGGGCAACCACACGACAACAGTCACCGATATCACTCCTCATGACCCCTTGTATTCCCGTCACTTCCACTGCGACGAAGAAATACTTGAAGAGCTAAACCACCCGGACTACCCCTGGGATGCGCTGCACCACCGCACACTCTTCTTTCCACAGGAAGCCTCCATGCCTCCTAACCAACACCCCATCTACGCAGTCGAAACCAAGGATTTTATCCCATCAGGGCCTATTGATTGGTTCAAAAACCCCATTCCTGCCCCTGATTCTTTTGAAGAAGGCAACATGGCCAACATTTCCCCAACCATTAAAATTGACATTTCCATCAAAAATGGCATCGTCGAGGAAATCACCATTGGAGTTGCTTGCACTCCTCAGGAAATCACCGCTTATAAATCCCTCTTCCAGGAATATCGAGATATTTTTCCCTGGTCATACACGAAAATGCCTGGCCTCGATCCCTCTATCGTCAAACATCGCATCGACACTTGTCCCGACATTACACCAGTTCGTCAAAAACAACGACCACTACACCCATCCAAAGCTACGGCCATCAAAGCCGAAATTGACAAATTACGCGCTGTTGGGTTCATTTACCCCATCGCCTATACCTCATGGGTTTCCAACCCTGTACCCATTAATAAAAAATAGGGCACTATCCGCGTTTTTACAGACTTTCGCGATCTCAATCACGCATGTCCCAAAGACAACTTTCCAACGCCTTTCATCGATCAAATTATCAACGACTGCGCAGGCCACGAGGCTCTATCCTTTATGGATGGATTCTCTGGTTATAATCAAATTCAAATTCACCCTGCCGATCAGTATAAAACCGCATTCACTACCCCTTGGGGTACTTTTTCATATCGTGTCATGCCTTTTGGCTTAAAGAATGCCGGTGCAAATTTCCAACAGGCTATGACATACATCTTTCATGATCTGGTTCATATCATCCTCGCCTACTTGGACGACCTCACAGCTTGATCCAAGAAAGGCACCCAACATCTCGATGATTTACAAATCATCTTTCAACGGTGTCGTCAGTACAAAATCCGCTTGAATCCTCTCAAGTGCGTGTTCTATGTCACCGCAGGGTGCCTCCTCGGCTTTATTGTTTCCCAAAGCGGTATTACCGTAGACCCCCTCAAAGTCCAAGATATCACTGAAATTCGACCTCCCCAGAATTTACGTAGACTTCAGAGCCTACAAGTCAAAGCTAACTTTCTATGACGGTTTGTCCCAGACTACACCATACGCGCACACGGTTTCCTTTGCTTACTACATCATGACATCCCATTTCACTAGGAAGACCATTCCTAATAGTCATTTGATGATCTTAAAACAACACTCTCCAATGCACCTTTAATTAGTGCACCTGACTACAATCACGACTATATCCTCTACATATCAGCATTAGCTGTATCAGTAGCAGGAGTTCTCGTCCAGCTAGGTGATGACAATCATGAGCACGCCATTTATTACGTTAGTAAAAACCTCTCAGGGCCACCCTTGAAGTATAAACATGAAGAGAAACTTGCTCTTGTAGTCGTCCTCGCAGTCCAGAAACTGCGCCACTACATTTTGCTTCTCACAACAAAGGTCATAGCAGATTCCAACCCTATGTAGTCTTGCTCAGTCGTCGGCAAGTTAACGACAAATTTGCTTGATGGATCGTTATCCTTCAGGAGTACGACCTTGAGTTCTCAACACCCAAGAGTAAGAAGGCCCTCGTTCTCGCCGAACTTGTCACGACCCTCCCCTCTGACACCACCAATACCCCCGTCAACACCGACTTTCCCTATGAACATCTCTTTTACATCACTTCAGATGATCCTTGGTACGACGACCTCCTCATCTACCTCCGAACTCAAAAGTTCGGTAACCACCTTTCATGAGATGATCGTCGTCGTATTTTCCATCAGGCCCCCCGCTACCTCCTCATCGGAGACATCCTATACTGGCGGGGAGTCGACACCATTCTTCGTCGATGCCTGACTATTGACGAGGCCGATAGAGTCTTAAACAACTGCCATAATGGCGCATGTGGGGGCCATATTTTGGGCATATCCACTGCTCAGAATATTATCTGAGCCGATTACTTTTGGCCTACCTTGTTTCACGATTGCATTCATGCCGTGAAACGATGTCAGCAATGTCAACTCTACGCCAATAAATCCCGAGCTCCCCCCACTCTTCTTCATCCCGTCATCACTATCGACCCTTTTTGTAAATGAGGCATTGACTTCATGACTTGTAATCCCCCCTCCAACAATGGTCACAAATACATTGTTGTCGCCGTCGATTACTTCACCAAATGGGTAGAAGCTATGCCCACCTTCAACAACACCGCTGACACTGCAGCGCGTTTTTTCTTTAACCACATCATATCCTGCTTTGGAGTACCACTCCAACTCGTTTCTGATCACGGGAAACACTTCAATAATGAGATCTTCATCGAACTCTCATCTCGGTTAGGATTCTCTCACGAGTTTGCCTCACCATATTACCCTCAGTCTAACGGACAAGTCAAAGCAGTTAACAAGGTCCTCAATACCATGTTACAGTGCATGGTTAATAAACATAAAACCAATTGGCATCATATGTTATTTTCTGCGCTATGGGCTTACCGTATGGCAGTGAAAACAACTATTGGTTTCACACCATTTCATCTAGTCCATGGGGTTGAGGCCACTCTTCCCATCGAGTGCGAAATTCCCACCTTACACACCGCAATTGAGCTATTACCCGACACTGCTCCAATGGAGAAGTGCTTGCTGAACTTAGAGTCTCTGGATGAAGATCGTCGATCTTCATTACAGAACAACGAGGCAGCTAAAAAATGATCCAAGGCTACCTTTGATCGACATGTCAACCTTCGTTCATTTTGTGAAGGTGACCTTGTCCTAGCTTACGATATCGCTCATGATACCTTTGGCCATGGCAAATTTGAGTCACTATGGCATGACCCATACATTATCCAACATTGCCTCACCAAAGGCACATACATCTTGGCCTCCCCTGAAGGCCTCTCTCTCAAAGAACTTGTCAACGGGTTGTATTTAAAGAAATTTTATGCTTAAACGTAGTCATTCTACTTTAGGTTATTTCTTTTATAGTGTTTTTAATCTTTTTTTTTCCACCCCTCACATCTAAATATCATAGTGCACGCCCATAGTGCGCGCCCTCTACCCCCTTACTAGTGCTCCCATGCGCACCTATCCGGTGGGCAGGCGCGCATACGTGCGCGCCTACTACCGGATCACCTGCGCATGTGGGGCCCACACCCATAAACACCCCCTATATGGCCCTCCGTACAGCCCCTGCCCAAAAATGAAACCCTAATTCTATACAGGATGATCAGACCACTAACCTGATGCTCGCGGGTCCTCGATCGAATGCTTTGTCCTCCTAGAATCTCACAATCTCCTTTGAATGATTCTCGTCCAATCACTATAGCAGCAAGTATAAATGAGGTGGCAATGTGGGCCCTACAACTATATATAGGCCTTTTTTCCAAACTTCCACTCACCATTCCGGGAACTCCAGGCGTCCATTTCTTGATCCGTCTTCAGCCATGGGATCAACATCCCTTCATCTACATCACGATAGTCCCTAGGCCTCTTTTCATCCTAAGCCCCCGGGATGCCATTTTTCATACCCTGATCAGGTACGCATGAACATATTCACACTTATCAAATACATGCTCATATATTCGATTATCTTCAGATATTGTTCACATCGGGTATTTGGTTTTCATGTGTGCAGGTACTTGGTCATCATACATCGACACAACCCCTTCAAGTATATACTCAGCACTAGCATGTAGTCATTCCCTTTGAATCTCACTTACATTTCCAGTCACACCCTCTGACATTTGCCTCTAGGATCCCCATTTCCGGCTCTGCAGTACCCACACCTCCATTTTCATCTTCGATACTGTCACCCGGTAGCACTCTTACCCACATGAGTTGTCCCATTCATAGCACCCTTTTGGGCTTTTGACACTCATGCTGTTTTTTGTTCTAAAAAAAAAAAACAAAAAAAAAAACCTTTAGGGATGGGAGTCCCAATAGTCTTACATCATGTCGTGAATCAGCCACATACTCCTTCTCCTCATTTTTCTAGCTTTCCCAATGGACTCCCAGATTATCTCTCCACGATTCTGTTTTTTGGCTGCATCTTCGCAGTAGCATGAACCCTCCACTTCATCCACAAATTCGTTTGCCCATCTGCAAATCTCCCTTCATTTCACCTACCGCATACAGAAACCCACCCATGGGGCCCCCACCCTCCATCAGTTCTCCGAGCAAATTATTCCCTACCCGGGCCAACCATATCACATTGGGGCACCCGTTTCTGTATTTGTACACTTCTTCCCAATTATTCGTTATTTATTGTACAAACGCCTTTATTTCCAGTCGTTACATTACCTTTTTGTCGTTACCTTTGGTGACCTTCTTCCCTTTTTTTGGCCAACCGCAACCCATGTCACCCTTGGTTGGAGCACTACTTATCATCCACCCTTGCCGGCATCGTCCATATCTTCAGAGTACCCCACATGCCACTTACCTCTGCCCTCTGAATTTGTTCACCTTGTCCCGCCTCTGGCACAACTTATCCCCGGTCTTGTCGTCCCCCTGACACTTGACCTCATTGAATGGTTGTGGCCACTTTGATCTCACATATACTCCAACCAAGGGAAATCTTGAGTCTTCCTACATCTTGACTTCGTCCATGTACCTCCTCCACTTCCTAACCTCACCTAGTAGATTTCACGAAGCCATTTGCTTCTAGGAGTCGCGTCCCCCTTTTTTGTCGACATCAACACAATTTTTCCAGAAGGGCGACAATATCTTGATTCTCATTACCCACCCAATGAGAGATCTCGGACGACACAGGGCGAAACAAAATTGCTCCCTACTGTCATTGACCCCCATAACATTCGACGTCAACACTTTCTCATGTTACGGTGGGTCTTACTTTGCGACTATTGCAGTTATTTCTTTCACTTACCGAAGACCTCTAAACTTGGTTGGGCTCTCAATGCCCACATAATCGATGATACTTATTATCGCGATCACTGCCTACTATTCAGAGTATGTTCATCCGCAGAATTGTCTTCTGCCTTTATCACGACCGCCCCCGAGGGCACTGCAGTTGTCTACACCAACACTTTATTCCTCTTTTTTGAGTTACATGACACGAGCATGGGGCATGCCCACCTCGTTTGTACACAAATTTCTTTTTCACACACCTCATGGAAGGTTGGGTTCTACAGGTCCCTTTTTCCTCCAACGGATCACTCTGGACGATCCCACTATTTATCTCTCTTACAACAACACTCTCAGTAGAAGAAACATTGATGGATTTTGGCTATACGTATGCTCCTAACCTCATCCATCAGGGGGCATCTGTTATCACTGAAATTTCGTCCGCACATGGTTACAAGAATTCAACATCATCAAACAACAATGAAGTCATCCATGGACTTGAATTAACACCAAAGCATTCATAAAGGGTCAAAAACTATACAAAATAGTAAAAAATTGAAGGGTGCTATGAAGATACTGGGCGCACGCGCACATGCGCGGAACGGGAATGCAAAAATCACGCACATGCGCACGATGCGCGACTGTTATTGCAAAAAGTTGCGCACCTGAGAAACGGTGCATTTAGAGTGGTTGGCCTCCCACCCACTTCTGGTTCAGCTCCCAAGCTGATTTGACACTCAAATATGGACTGGATTCGACTGGATGGCTGGTCAAAGACCTAGAAATGCCCTAATTAGCCTCTTTACACACTACAAACCAGTTGAACAATAGCTCAAAGGAATGCTATAAGAAGACCATGGATACACTTCATTTTTCAAGGAATTCAAAGCAAAGTTATGTTGCCATTATTCTCTTGAGGACTCTATCCTTTCCAAGAGTATATTTCCACCATTGCATTGGGCAATCCATCTCACCCCTTGAGTGGATTAGCAAAGAGTTCTTTCACCATTTTTCATTTTTATTTATTGTAAGAAGAGCTTTCTTGTGGGGGTCCAAGAGCCCTCCCTTGGAGGAAGAATGGACTCATAGTCCCCTTTCTTCTCGGTGTTTTCTTTCACTAATATCAGCCTTATCATTGGTGACATGGGTCTCATTGTTTTTTTTGTCTCTATGTCCCTATGCTCATAAATTTAATTGTTATTTCATTTCTTAGTTTAATTCTTAGTTGTTGTTTTCTATTTCTTTTCCTAACTCTTTTCCTTGCCGCTGTCCTGCTCAGCAGACCCAACTGAGCTTGCAATCACCTCTACTTTGCTCACTAAGGTGACGAAAGAGGCGCAACACTTATGTTATTGTGAAGTCAATTTTACTTAATATCGCTGATTCTTTTTGTTTATTAGTTTTTCTAATCCTTTTCACCTTTTCAAGACTAACAAAGCATCCCCATTCAAGAATAACAAAACATCAAAATCACTATGAGAGTTGTACTCCTTTTAAAGATAGAGAAACCTTCTCACCACCAAACATTTATAACCAACTTGATACATTTTGGTCTTAAACTTATGACCTTTCATAATTCTAAAGGACCAGAAAATGGTCTGAACCATCTCGCCTTAAACCTAAATCCAATATATTAAATTACAATTATAATAAAATTTTCATAAACACTATTCTAACAAATATTAAGTGTAACATAATCCTATGTAAATTTTTCATAGAAAACATTCATAATGTATGGATTCAAATAAACATTAAGTCAAGTATAATTATATGGATTAAATAAAATTATATGAATTAATACACACACACACACACACACACACACACACACAGACTAGTGGAATCAGTAACTACATCGGGCTCATACTTGCGTGACACAGGCTCGATGCCAACTGCCACCACTATAACCTCTAGATGTAACTGCACATGCCCCAAGCACATCATACAGACGAGTTGAGTTTTAATCCAATGATTTCACATAAAAATTAATATAGGTTATAATTACAATCCAAAGAAATTATTATAAAGATTTGAGTATGCCATTGAAATGAAGGCAAACATAATGCTGATACATATGAAAGTGGTAGGAAAATGTGTGTGTGAGTGTTATCTTAAAAATATATATTTATATTTTGGATTATAATTTCCATGTGTCTCTAGACCAAAGATATCAAATACGAACTGGCCAACCTCAAATGGTTTTACAACAAAGTCAAAGTCATTTGGTGAAATGGTTTTACAACAAAGTCAAAAGTTTAAGTAAAATCCTCTGCTAGATCAATTGGTTGCATAAAATCCTATAATAGGGAGTTGCTTTATACCAAGTTTCAAATAAAATCTTCATCTTATATTTTTTTCCACATACAATTTCTCTTTATATTCATATTGAAATACAAATTGTTCATTACAAAAATACCATCATCCAAGAAACCCCAATACATCCGAGAAGAAAATCACTAGACCTAAGGATACATCCAACTAGCTAGTAAATGGCACAAACCCCAACCTATCTTGGATCTCCGATCCAAGACTACCAGAAAACCTAAGAGCCTCCCCAAGACTCCTACTTATCTTCCTTATAGACTCCCAACAAAAGGAAAGCATACTATACAGGCTAGAAAAGATATAAGAACATATGAGGACCTTCATGATCCCCAACACATTGATAATATCCATTTTGACTAGGGGCCTTTATTAACGCTTGCTTTGACGGTCTATCCACAGTCAAATTTTCTTCTCGATACACATGCTGAAAAGTAATATCTTGGAAAAGTTTTATAAGATCAAAAATTCTGTCCTTCCAGCACTCCAAAGTAATCACCTGAAGACGACCCTTGCCTCGTAGTCATTCAATGACAATATTTGAGTTTCCCTGAACAAAAATCTCTGAAATATCAAGCCAAATAGCAAAGGTGAGAAGTGCCCAAGCTCCCAACAACTCTGCTCTGGTGTTTGTCCCCAGACCAAAATTAATATACCATTTAAAAATTCTGTGTTTGTTGATCCAGATTACCCCTCCCTCTCCACTATTAGGACTTGATGCCAGGGCCACCCCATCAAACCAGCCAGTCATGCCCCTTACCACAGACCTCTTTGGAAATATCCTCATCTTCTTTGTTCTTATAGAGGGTTTATATTCTCCCATGACATATAAGGACAAGAAAGCCACCTTATGAATAGATGGCAACCCTTCCTCAAAGATGGCGCAATTCCTTTCCAACCAAATGTTCCAGCATATGAATGCCGGAAGAGTGGGGTAGCTTATATTTTGTAATCTCCAATTTTTTAATCGCTCAGGTATGGTATTGCCAGACAACAATCCTAGAAATTTTAATGAAAATTTTTCTCTTTCCCAAACATCGCATGCAAAAGGACATCCAACAAACAAGTGGAACACATATTCCAAATCCTTCTTTCACAAAGAACAATAGATCGGGCCCTCAAAACCCCTTCATTGTAGATTATTCCATGATAAAAGCTTGTTTTCCGCAACCAACCAAGTACAAATTTTCAATTTTAAAGGATAGTCCCAGGACCAAAGTGATTTTCTCCACCCTCCAATCATAAAGACATGTTTATTTTTTTCAATTGCCTCGTATGAATTTTTAACAGATATCCTACCAGAGGAGTCTCCTCTTGTCCATTTCAATTCATCCGACCTCAACAGTAGTTGGATTCCACGGTTTATGATTTCACTACGAAAATCCTTCCATTCTGCTGCTAGTGTCCCTTCTAACTCCAATTCAACATTGGTGATCCAATTTGGCCCGATCATACCCGGGCGAGGCACTTTGTTGGCCTGATATAAAAAATAGAATCCTTGCTGATTTAAAGCCAAGATCAATTCTCTAGACAGAAGAGCCGCATCTCCCAACCCTAGAATCTGGTCTTTTCCAATTACTATGGAGGTTCTCGATCCCAGATACCATGCAAGCGAATGCAACAAGATGTATAAGGATTTTTGAAGATGTTTCCAAGTCTGGGATCCTAATGCTCCATTCACCAGGACCGTCTATAGCCAATGCACCACTGAAACAGAGTGAATATATTTCTCTTTTAAAACTCGGTGCCAAAGACTGTCCACCATCAAAGCCCACCAAAGGGTGTTTTCCACCATGGCACGACTGAAACTAAACAAATTCCTCAGCCCCCATCCCCCATACTTCTTCGGACGAGCTATAAGCTGCCAACTACACAAATGGAAGCCCTTTATTTTTCTTTTCCCATCCCATAGAAAGTTGAATACTACTTGGCATATTCTGTGGAGAACCGAAGAAGGAATATTTTCCAGAGCTAGCCAATAAACCGAGTGGCTTTCTAAGATATCTTTGACCAAGACCAGACAATGCCCCAAAGTCAACCATATATTGCACCAATGAATTATTCTATTTTCATATTTTGATATAAGCCAGTTCCAATCCTTGGCTTTGAACTTGTCAGCTTTTAATATATAACCAAGATATTTAAAACCATTAGTAAGATTGTTAATGCTATAAGGAAAAATTTCTTTTAAGGAATCCAATACTTGTTGTTGTACACCGAACTGATAGAAGGAAGTTTTCTGTGCATTTATTAACAATCCAGTTGCACTGCATAAAATAGCCAAAATATTTTGAATCTCCATCCACTCTATAATAGAAGCTTTAGTCATCATGAGTATATCACCAACAAAAAGTAGGTGGAGAATCCGAATAAGTCTTGTAACCTTGATACCTGTCACCAAACCTTCCTCTTGAATTTTTTTTATAGCTAAGCTGAAGCCTTCCATAACTAATAAAAAGAACCAAGGTGACAACAGACACCCCTGTCTGAGTCCTCTGTCACTATCAAAAAATTCAGTTGGCTCACCATTTATTAATATTGCATAGGTAGCTGTGGTAATACAACCCATAATCCACTTGATCGTCGATAGCCCAAATCCACATTGTAAAAGAACCAATCTGAGGAAATCCCAGCTTATGCAATCATAAGATTTCTTTAAATCAATCTTGAGGATCATAGCTTGCAACGTTTTCTCCCTAATGTTGTGTATACCATCCTGCACAATACCTATAACATCAATAATTTGCCTACCTTTTAAAAAACCAAACTGTTCCTCAGAGAGAGTATGAAACAAGATAGGTTTGATGCACTTAGAAATAATCTTTGTTATGATCTTGTAGCAGAGGTTACATAATCCGATTGGCCGAAATTCACCAAAGGAATCCGACTTGTTTACCTTGGGTATAAGAGCTATAAACGTTGAATTTAAAGATATGATCACCATACCAGATAAATGAGAATCTTCAACTACCTCCAATAAGTCCCCATCAATCAAGTCAAAGAAATGAAGTAAGAACTAAACTGTCCACCCGTTAGGACCAAGACTCTTGTCCTTGGTGAAACCCCTTAGAACCTCTAGAACTTCTTCCTTCGTACAAGGTTTCTCAAGCAATAGAACCTCCTCCTCTGTGACCAGCCTTGGATATAAGCGAACCGAAGATATATGATCCACTATCGAATTATGAGAGTCTTTATAAAAGGAGCTAAAATGTCTCATCGCTTCTGCCTTTATAGCCTCCTGCCTTGTATGAACTTGTTCAAACTCATCCTTAACTACCCATAGATGATTTTTATTCCTCTAAAACTGGCAAACCGATGGAAAAATTTTGTATTATTATCCTCTRAAAGTATCCACGTTGCCCTACTCTTTTGACACCATAATTCCTCATCGGCATGTAGCAATCTATTTATTTCAGTCTCAAGTACTTTCAAGCATGGATTGGGTTCATCAATTTTTTTATGTTCTAGACTCGCTTTTGTGAGAAAGGCGATCTCTTCTTCGATCTTTTCAAGGGTCTGTAGATCAATTTTTTTCTTAACTGCCAACCACTTCTTTACTCTTGCTTTTAGTATAAATAACTTCCCCACCAATCTTAATTGAGCTCCTTCTCCCGATGAATCCTATTGTGTGCTCCATTCTTCCCGGACAAGTTCACCAAAGGACTCATCTTTAAACAATACCGGATTAAACTTAAATGGATAAGAACCAGACTTAATACCATAATCCAGCTGGAAGAGCACTGGGGAATGGTTGGATATAAATGGGAGCTCCACCCATGATCTATATAAAGAAGAATCATTAAGAATCACTTCAAATGCATAAACCCTGTCTAATATTTTTTGTATTCCATCCACCCCATATCTTCCATTGCACCTAGTTGGCACTACCTCGGAAGGATTTACATCCACTAAATGATGTTTTGTAAAAAGATGATGCACGATCATCACTATCAAATCAAAGCAAAGAGGATGTGTAAGCGAAGTCGACACATCAACGCATTGAAAGAGCCAAATTGAGTCTTCACCAGATTGGTAACAGTGTGGAGATTTTTTGAATCTATCGTTAATTAATTAGATGTATGTAAAGTTGGGCCACCATTTTGAACTGACGGATCATTGTAAATCATTACATGACTGTAATATATTATAGGTGTAGGATATTAGCCCGTATTAGTCATTAGGTTGCATTAATTAAGCTGAGTAGGTAAGCACTAGAGTATAAGGTGATAGATTTTAGATAGGGGGAAGAAGAGAAAAGAAGGCTCTGGGTCCTTAGACAAGTTTTCATGGTAGTGATTGTAAGAGACATAAATTGTAATCATGTTTTTTTTGGAATGAATAGAACAGAGGAAATTGATCCAATTGTACAATGTTGATACTATTTACAAGTTTACTTTTGTTATGAGTTTTGTGGATGTATAATGTTCATGGTGAATGGATGAATTTATGAAGAATTGAATAAGTTTCAATTGTTTCTCTTCTATAAGTTATGCAAGGAGTGCATATTGAACACAAGGAGTGCGTGTGAGAGAGTCTTTTTCGACTCAAAGCTCAGGAGAGATAGCGTGGAACTTTTGTATGCAGAGTGTGCATATTAAGCGCAAGGAGTGCGTATGTGAAGTCTTTGACTTGGAGAAATAACTCGGGTTTTTCTCATAAGAAGTGCAGAGGTCAGTCAAAAGGAGTGCATAGGACCAGAAATCGACGAAGTGTCAAAGAAATCCTTCAGAAGGAGAATTTGCGGAAGTTGGAAAAGATAAAGGGTTAATATCTATCCAAGAGGAACAAATCATTTCAGACCATTGGATCTAGGAAACGTGCACGAGATTTAAACTCTGTGTACACCAAGGAGTAGATATCACCGAAGCCTTGAAGGAAACAAGGACCATTGATTCAAGGAGGGATACACGTCAACATATCGTAAGATCTGGGTAAATTGCAATTGGGTTTCAATTGAGAATTGAGACTGCCGAAAACTGAAGACCCGAAGTAAATCTGGACCGTCAGATCCAGAGGGATGCGTGTCAATAGATCACGAACTTCAGATAACAATACTCTGGGAAGTTGAGAATTGAAATATCTAAAACCCAAAGGTCTGTAGTAAATTATAACCGTCGATTTGAGGAGGATAAATGTCAACATATATTTTATTTCTGGATATAGCCATTGTGGAGAAAGCAGGAGTTGATATTTGAAACTCCTGAATCCCGAATCACGGAATAAATCACAATTGTTGATTTAGAAGGGTTAATTTTGATCCGTATATTGGGAAAGGGAAGATTTGAACTGTTAGGTTCAAAAGCGCCGTCGATATCTTGAGATCGATGGTTACAAAGGATTGCGGGGATGGAAAGTGCTCGGGATTTAAAAACTTGAGAGTGGGCCGCAATAGAAACCGTGGTATTGCAAATTGGACGCATGGCGTTTGGTAGTGAATTGCGGGGAGAAAAGTGGATTGATCCCAAACCACTTTCAACCGCACCCACAATTGTGTGTGGACATAACTCGAGGTCATATGCAGGAAGGAGCTAATGGAGGAGGATCTAGTGCCTGAACACTAATCGCCTGATAGTGCGAAGGGAGAGGTCGTGAGTGTCATAGAACTTGCATCGAAAGACTGAAGAGACATGTGGTTATTTACAAGCGAGACCATTAAGGTTTCATAGAGCTAATTCAGCTCTATGAATTGAATATCCTTGATCGGGAGGTCATGCAACCCCAAGGAGAAAGGGGGGTTTTCACCAAGTGGTATCAGAGCCTGAAAAAGTTTGAAGTTGTATTCTGTGTATTAGAAATAATTGAAATAATGCCGCCAAGGATTCGCGTAGATCCACCTATGGAAAACTGTGCTTTAGGAAGAGAAATGAGAGAGCTTCGCACAAGGTTGGAAGCGATGGAATAAATGCAAAGAAGAACACCCCTCGCTAAAGACGTCAGTGATGCAAGAAGCGAAGAAGTAGAAGTTGAAGAAGCTACATGGGAAGATGCGGCTGAAGAATGCTTATTGAAAGTTGTTGTGAAGTTGGGAGCTAGAGAAAAGATGGACGTCCCAATGTATGAAGGTAATTTTGATGTCGAAGAGCTATTGGAATGGATAAGGTCCATGGATAAGTATTTCGACTATGAAGATGTCGATGAAGGAAGGAAGGTGAGACATGTTGTCACCAAATTAAAAGGACATGCAACACTGTGGTGGGATGAACTACAGGCATAGAGAAGGAGAAAATGCAAACAAAAGATAAAGAATTGGGATAGGATGGTAGCCAAATTGAAGACTAAATTCATACCTAAGGATTACCATATAAATCTGTTTAGAAAGTTGTAGAACTTGAGACAGAGGGGTATGACAATGAAAGAGTATACAAAAGAATTTTATAGGCTGAATATTAGGACTGGACAAAGAGAGAAGGATGATGAAAAAGTTTCCATGTATATAAATGGATTGAGGTATGAAATCTAGGATGAGATCATCATGATGATTGTGAGGACAGTGGAAGATGCTTATCAGATTACACTGAAGGCAGAAGAGAAGTTGGCCAGAAACTAGAGTCAGCGAAACAAAAGTGCTGGCATAGGGGAAGACCTGGGGTTCAACGCTATAACAACGCACCAAAAAAACCCTAACTACTGTCCCTTTCGGCAACACTTGCGGAGCAGATGAAGTCTCACCCGAGGTAGAAGCAGGGGTGGTTGCAAGACTCATGTGTCTGCAACCTTATCTGGGACACATATCTGTGATTCTAACACTTAATGAATCACTTAACACTATTATTTCCTCGATATGCAGTCAATATCTACTTCGCTGATAAGATAGGACTTCACAACATTCACATTGATCTAACGTATTCAAGCACTTAGCGTATGTAAACTAGATCAGATCTGGTAGATCAAGCACTAAGCCTATTCATATATATCAGATCTAACATCCCACACATCATTAGAACTAAGCATAAGCATATCTATCTATTCATCTCAAAACACTTAGCAAAAGGAGACATAAACACATTAAGACTAGCACAAAGCAATACAACACAGTATTTATGTGGTTCACCCCCACCCTGGGGCTATGTCTACCATCTCTTCTTCTTTATTAGCGTCTTCAATTGGTTACAAGCACAGAGCCATCAAAACCCTACTGTGCACAGGACATAAGATCTTCGCAGCTCGTTAGATCCTTCTTCCTTGCGTTATAGCACAAAAGCCTTCTACAACTTCTTACAATGACTTTCACTTAGCTCTGCAAGTCTTACATAGGCAAAAAGATCTTACCGACCTTACTTTCACTTAGCATACATCACATAGATGCAGATCTATCACACATCCTCTCTTCTCCTTACATTGCCTAGCAATCTATTTTATACATTACAAAATAGGCCTAAGCATGGGTAAAACCCATGGGTCGATGTCCCAATCCCATTACATATTCCCAAAAACCCAAAATGAACCCAAAAGTCGGTTGAGATCCCGTGATCTCCACTCCGTCTTGCGCTCCTCCTCCGATAGGCTGTCGAAGTGCCAAAATAGGTCACATGACCAAGAAACTCCCAAAACTTGGTCAAGGGCCAATAAGAAGCAGAGGCTCAAATAGAGGTAAGGGAATTGTCTATGATAAGGCATTGAAATCCAAGGAAGAGAGTGAGAAATCATATGGTCACTTTGAAAGAGGAGTAAGTTCCCGAAGAAGACCATTTGGTGGGATMAATTATTTTCCTCGAGGAAGAGGAAGAGGTAGAGGAGGTGGAGTTAAATGTTATGCCTGTGGAAAGACAAAATACATGTCTTGGGAATGCCCCAAGAGGAAGAAAGAAGGAGGAGGAGAATCACACATTTCAGAAGCCRAAAAGAATGTGGAAGCAGAACCAGTAGAAGGAGGACATAACCTTATGATGAGGAAAGTTCTTCTAAAGCTAGAGAAAGAAATAGAAGACTYAGTTCAACGAACGAAGTTGTTCAGGACTGCTTGTAAAACAAAGGATAGAGTTTGCAAGATGATTATAGACCATGGAAGTACTGAAAATTTGGTATCTACAGAAATGGTGGAGAAGCTGAAGTTGGAGACAACTGCACACCCAAGTCCATATAAAGTATCGTGGTTGCAGAAAGGACATCAAGTAATGGTAAGTCAACAATGCAAAGTTGAATTTAAAATAGGAGGCTATAAAGATGAGATTCTGTGTGATGTAATTCCCATGGATGTTTGTCATATTTTGTTGGGGAGACCATGGCAGTTTGATAAGAATGTCATCCATGATGGGAGGAAGAATACTTATACTCCGGAAAAAAATGGTAGAACCCACATGTTACTTCCAATAGAGGAGAATAAACAAAAGGAAGAAGCCAACACAAGAATACTTCTCATGAGTGGAAAGGAACTCTTGAAAGATATCAAGAAAGATCAAGAAATGCAATTTATTGTAGTAAGGAAGCTGAGAGTTATCCTTACCAATACTTCTATGAATGATTTACCTGAAGAAATTCAAGAATTGTTAGATAATTTTGATGACATAGTAGTGGATGAGTTGCCTCACTCATTACCACCCATTTTGAGTATTAGCCACCATATTGACTTGATTCCAAGAGCCAGTTTGCCAAATAAAGCAGTGTATAGCTGACACCTCGAGAGAATGAAAAAGTTAAGAATCAAGTTCAGGAGTTGTTGGATAAAGGTTTAGTCAGGGAAAGTATAAGCCCATGTGCAGCGCCAACTGTATTGAGTCCAAAGAAAGATGAGGGATGGAGAATGTGTATAGATTCCAGGGCCATCAACAAGATTACCATCAGTTATATATTTCCTTTATCCATGATGGATGACTTGATGGATTGTTTGAGTGGAGCAAGCTATTTTTCAAAAACAGACTTGAAGAGTGGATACCATTAGATAAGAATGCGAGAGGGAGATGAATGGAATACATCATTCAAGACAAATGAAGGTTTGTTTGAATGGCTAGTCATGCCATTTGGATTGATAAATGCTCCAAGCACATTTATGAGGTTGATGAATGAAGTACTGAAAGACTTCATAGGTAAATTTGTCATTGTGTATCTGGATGATATATTAGCTTTCAGTAAAACAAAGGAAGAACATTTAAAACACTTGACATTAGTGATGAGGAGATTGCAACGAGAAAAGTTGTTAATAAACTTGAAGAAAAGTTCTTTTATGAAGACATAACTCATATATTTGGGTTTTGTGATCTCTTCAAATGAATAGAAGATGGATCCAGAGAAGGTGAGAGAAATCAAATAATGGGCGTCACCAAGGAGCATATTTGAGGTGAGAAGTTTTCATGGGTTAGCAAGTTTTTATAGAAAGTTTATCAGAAATTTTAGTGGTATATGTGCACCAATGACGGATACTATGAAAAATAAACACAAGTATTTTAATTGGACAGAGGAGGCTAAGAAAATATTCAAAGTTTTGAAAAAGAAGATAACAAAACATCCAATTTTGGTTTTACCTGATTTTGGAAAAACATTTTAGGTGAGGTGTGATGCAAGTGGAATAGCCATTGGAGCAATTTTGAGTCAAGATAATAGACCAGTTGCTTATTTTAGTGAAAAGTTGAATGACGCTAAGGAGAAATATTCTACACATGACAAGGAGTTTTATGCAGTGATTCAAGATTTGAAGAAATGATGGTATTATTTAATTCCAAAAGAATTTGTCTTGTATAATGATAATCAAGCTTTGCAATTTATTACTAGGCAAGAGAAATTGAATCAGAGGCATGCTAAGTGGGTAGAATTCATGCAGAATTTTACTTTTCTCATTAAACATATTTTTGGAAGTGCTAATAAAGTTGCAAATGCTTTGAGCAGGAGGAATTTGGTTGTACATGAATTCCAAGTGAAGACCTTAGGGTTTGAACACCTTAAGGAAATGTATCAAGAAGATCTAGATTTTAAGGAGGCTTACGAAGCATATGAAAATCCTTTGTTGAGGGATAGCAACTCATGGGAAGAATATTTGATCCATGATGGATTTTTGTTTAAAGGAAGCCAATTGTGCATACCAATATGCTTAATGAGAGATAATTTGTTGAAAGAAAAACATAGTGGAGGTTTAGCCGAACATTTTGGTCATGACAAAACATTTGCACAACTGAATAGTTTGTATTATTGGCTAGGTATGAGGGTAGATGTGAATAAATTTGTAGACCGATGTAATATTTGTCAACATGCAAAAGGAAAAAGACAAAATACTTGTTTCTATCAGCCACTTCCTATTCCATAAAGGCCTTGGGACGCAATTCGTATGGATTTTGTATTGGGATTACCTATAACTCAAAAGGGAAGTGATTCCATATTTGTTGTGGTAGATAGGTTTTCTAAAATGGCACATTTCATACCATGCCATAAGACAAATGATGCTACACACATAGCCAATGTGTTTTTCAGAGAAATTGTTAGATTACATGGATTGCCCAGAAGTATAGTCTCACACAGGGACACTAAGTTTGTAGGACACTTTTGGAGGACTCTATGGAAGAGGCTGGGAATTGATTTATCTTTTAGTTCAACATATCACCCTCAGACAGACGAACAGACTGAAGTGGTGAACAAGAGTTTGGGAAATTTGTTAAAGATTTTAGTCACTGAACAAGGTCGTCAGTGGGATCAGATTCTGGCACATGCAGAATTTTCATTTAACAATTCAGTTAATAGAATCACTGGAAAAAGTCCATTTGAGATAGTATATGGAAGACAACCAAGAGGGATTGCAGAATTGAGAGAGTTGAAACAAGATGAATTCAAGAGCGCTGGAGCAAAATATTTTTCTACAGAAATGCAAAGAATTCATGATCAAGTTAGGAGGCAGATACATGATAGTAATCAAAATTATAAGGACAAAGTTGATCAGAAAAGAAGGGAAGTTCAATTTGAAGTGGGAGATGAGGTTTTAGCTCATTTGAGAAAGGAGAGGTTTCCAAGAGGAACATATAATAAGTTGAAGATGAAGAAGATAGGACCATGCAAGATCCTTAGAAAATTTGCAGCAAATGCTTATGAGATCGAGTTGCCAGACAATGTTGGGATATCACCGATATTCAACGTTGCAGATTTGTATCCTTATAACAAAGATGACACAGGAGAATTGGATAATCAAGAAGAGATTCAATGGAAAGAACAGATGTCTACAGTAGAAAAACCTCAGATGGAGAAAATTTTAGAATAGAGAGTTGGAAAGAAAACCAAAAGAAAGATATATCCTGAATATTTGGTGAAGTGGAAGGATCACGTCGTGGAAGATTCAAGTTGGGTATATGAACCTGATATTTTGAAGCATGACAAGACAGTGCGAGAGCTCATGGACAGGATTCCATGAATATTTTGGCCAGAGGAGTATGATGCAGGAACATCGCTATCAAATCAAAGAAAAGAAGATGTGGAAGTGAAGTCGACACATCAACGCATTGAAAGAGCCAAACCAACTCTTAACCAACTTGGTAGCGGTGTGGAGATTTTTTGAATATCTTGTTAATTAATTAGATGTATGTAAAGTCGGGCCACCGTTTTGAACTGACGGATCATTGTAAATCCTTACACGACTGTAATATATTATAGGTGTAGGATATTATCATGTATTAGTAATTAGGTTGCATTAATTAAGCTGAGTAGGTAACCGCTAGAGTAGAAGGTGATAGATTTTAGATAGGGGGAAGAAGAGCAAAGAAGGATCTGGGTCCTTAGACAAGTTTTCATGTTAGTGTTTGTAAGAGACAAACATTGTAATCATGTTTTTTCTAGAATGAATAGAACAGAGGAAATTGATCCAATTGTAGAGTGTTGATATTGTTTACAAGTTTACTGTTGTTATGAATTTTGTGGATGTATGATGTTCACGGTGAATGGATGAATTTATGAATAATTGAATACGTTTCAATTGTTTCTCTTCTGTAAGTTATGCAAGGAGTGCATATTGAATGCAAGGAGTGTGTGTGAGAGAGTCTTTTTCGACTCGAATCTCAGGAGAGATAGCGTGGAACTTTTGTATGCAGAGTGTGCATATTAAGCGCAAGGAGTGCCTATGTGAAGTCTTTGACTTGGAGAAATAACTTAGGTTTTTATCATAAGAAAGTGCAGAGGTCAGTCGCAAGGAGTGAACAGGACCAGAAATCGACTAAGTGTCAAAGAAATCCTTCAGAAGGAGAATTTGCGGAAGTTGGACAAGATAAAGGGTTAAGATCTATCCAAGAGGAACGAATCATTTCAGACCGTTGGATCTAGGAAACATGCACGAGCTTTAAACTCTATGTACACCAAGGAGTAGAGATCGCCAAAGCCCCGAAGGAAACAAGGACCATTGATTCAAGGAGGGATACGTGTCAACAGATCGTAAGCTCCGGGTAAATTGCAATTGGGTTTCAATTGAGAATTGATATTGCCGAAACTCGAAGACCCGAAGTAAATCTGGACCGTCATATCGAGAGGGACGCGTAGAGACAGATCGCGAACTTCGGATAACAATACTCTAGGAAGTTGAGAACTGAAATCTACGAACCCTGAAGGTCCAAAGTAAATTAAAACCATCGATTTGAGGAGGATAAATGTCAACAGATCTTTTATTTTGGGAGATAGCCATTGTGGAGAACGTAGGAGTTGAGATTTGAAACTCCCGAAGCCCGAATCACAGAATAAATCACAGCCGTTGATTTAGAAGGGTTAATTTTGATCCGTAGATTGGGAAAGGGAAGATATGAACCGTCAGGTTCAGAAGCATCGTCGAGATCTTGAGATCGACAATTATGAAGGATTTAAGGGATGGAAAGTGCTCAGGATTTAAAAACTTTAGAGTGGGCTGCAATAGAAACCGCGGTTTTGAAAATTGGACGCGTGGCGTTTGGTAGTGAATTGCGGGGAGAAAAGTGGATTGATCCCAAACCAATTTCGACCACGCCCGCAATTGTGTGTGGACATAACCCAAGGTCATATGTGGGAAGGAACTAATGGAGGAGGAGCTAGTGCCTGAACAATAATCGCTTGGTAGTGCAAAGGGAGAGGTCACAAGTGTCATAGAACTTGCACTGAAAGACTAAAGAGACTTGTGGATATTTACAAGTGAGACTATTAAGGTTTCAAAGAGATAATTCAACTCCATGAATTGAAGATCCTTGACCGGGAGGTTGCACATCCCCAAGGAGAAAGGGGGGTTTGTACTAAAAGATCTCTGAAAAAAGTCGCCCGTGAATCAATCAAGGTCGACACCCCCCAAACTTCATCTACACCCGTAGAAAAGATTAAATCTCTTGCAAGAATAAGATTACTCTGATCTAGCAGTCCCTTTTCTTCCAGATGTTCCCAAAAACGTCTGCGGTCAGTACACGGTCCATAAAAATTAATCAAGC
This sequence comes from Picea engelmannii, assembly GCA_009831015.1. Taxonomy (NCBI): domain Eukaryota; kingdom Viridiplantae; phylum Streptophyta; class Pinopsida; order Pinales; family Pinaceae; genus Picea; species Picea engelmannii. Next base: position 1,686,260 of record ML777467.1, on the reverse strand, counting down.
ATATCCTTCTTTTATCAGGGATATGTATTCCTGTCAATAAAATACCACCAGCACACAAGTAAGGTTGGAGATCAACAATGTTTAGGTTCCTCGCCACCAGAAGTCCTCCCGACTTCCCCACATAGCTCACTGCACTATTCATCCAGGTAGGACATAAAGAGAACAAAAACTTCCTAGACTTTTCTTCATCAACTAGAGTCTCTTGTAGAAAGATTATATCAGGTTTTGTAGAGGATAATAACTTGCACATAGAAGGAAATTTTAGGGGGCCTCCCACCCCTCTGATATTCAGAGAGAGGAGGATCATGATTTATCCCTAGCCAAGGATTTCGTCCCTCTAAGCACCCCCAAATACAGAGTTGTAGTAGAAGGTTGCTTAATAGTAGACAAACAAAGCTCTTGTTTCTTCTGCGCACTCCTAGTTTTTATAGGAGATACTTTTGAACCTAGACCCCTTGACCAAGCTAGTTTTCTCCCCTAGTCCTCTCCCTCAGAGTTCGGTTCACGCTTTATGTCACATTCCAGGTTTACAAAAATTTCTGTTCTCCAAAAGGTCTGTAAGGGTATGGGGCTGGTAGTCTCCCTCAGAGACGAAATTAAGGTGTCAATCACCTAATCCAATGACGGTTCCGAAGCTGTGAGTGTAGAAGGAGGTAAGGACAGTGAGTTCTTTTCCAAGGTGGAAAGAACGTGAGAGGCTACATAAGCAGAAACATTAGAAGCAGTAAAAGACTGACGCATTGGAAGCATCCCTAATGACTTTTCTAGAGATTTTACATTCATTATCGTACAAAGGGCTAGTTGTACTATTTTTTTTTTTACATAGAACCTCAATAAAGAATTTGTTAATGGAAGTAGAGAGGATTGTTGTAAAATTTTGATAGTCAACTTCAATATTGTTTTGATACGTTAAGATATTTAAAGCATTACTTAAATCAATTACGAAAATATTGACTTTTTGTTTATAAAAAAATAAGTGCCTTTGGTTATCAAAGTGCTCTTCAATGGAGTTTTTGTGCATGGAAAAATTTAGAGTTAGGGTTAAAGGTCTATGATCAGAGTCAGGTTTGTGGTCATCTAAAAGATCAAAGTTTACTATTTGGCTATATATGGGGATATCTGATATTACATAATCAACGACACTGCTACCCAACCCATAGATACAAGTCATCTTGTTAGATTTTGGCCACTTCCTTAGACTATTGAAATTATTAAATCTTGAGAACTATAGAGCTTGATTATCACATCAACCCATGAACTTGCACCCCAAAGACTTCATCTAAATTTGCAAATATTTTGATGTGGGTAATAATAATCTATCTTTATATCATAATTTCTATACATATGAGGTTATTCACAACACACAAGCACATAATTGGAAGGGGAATATCAATGTGAAACAAAATATCAACATTAAGATATCTCATTGTACTAAGATAACTTACAACATTGATCATCTCGATTGGGCCTTGATCATCTTCAAGTCTTTGGAGATTCAAAAATTGTGATTGATTAGCTGCATTGTAGGGGTAATTTACAAGTCACCTCTCTAGTGGGTTGGAAGGACAAGATCTTGGAAATAGCAAAATCTTTCAGTACCTTCAGGTTTGCACATATTTACAGGGAAGAGAATGGGGTGGCAGATGCATTTTCAAAAAAATCTCTACAGGCTCCAGAAGGGAAGATCCAATACAATAAATGGATTGAAGGTCATGAGGGCCCCTCTCACTTTTTTCATCTCTGTTAGTGACTGATTTTTCTTCTGTAATTTTGGTGATTTTGTTATAGTTGTTTTTGGAGGTTTAATTTCCTTCAGAGTAAAATAGGTTTCTAGTCCGTTTGATACATAAGTTCACTTGTCAGGATCTGTTATTTTAAAAAAAGCTCTATAAGAGGACTGTTTTGTCGGATCACTTTTGGAATGGTTCGGAGATGGATGTATTTACAGTCAATGTACATGTTTATGAGAACACTATATATATAATATATTGAGAAATTTTCTGCTGGAAAAAGATAACTCACAACATCACATAAATAAAAACTAGAAGTCAAAAAGAATCCACAAAACATGACATCAAAACGTTTCGAGTTAAAACAAATCTTGTCAATAATTTTTATTTTATTTCAAGAACCAATACCATTAAACAAAAAATTAAGATTTTTTTTTTTTTTTAATTTAAATTTAAAGATTAATTTCTACATTATGATTTAATCACAATCATAACTGATCATACCACCCCCATCAAACTTTAATTACTATAAATGCATAATAAAAACCAAAAAAATTGAAACAAATCTTAAATCATTTTAATAAAAAAATACCCCTTCTCACATTACATAAAGGAATGGAATTGCTTATATTCAATGGTTCAGTTCACCTCTCACACAATGCATTACTTGTGATCTCTAATCTCTATCACATTATACGTACCTCACTATACCCATATTAAACTAATCACCACAATCAACATCAATGAATTTAAATTTATGTGATTATCTGAACTAAGCTACGTGCGTGTGCTTGCTGTACCAATAGAGGACGATATTCTATTTTTTGTGAGTGAAACTTTTTATAGACGGGGCAGCTATGATGTGATTACACGTTGCACATTTAAGTGAGCATGGCCATCTTTTAGGAATATGATGTCACCTCATAATGTCCTTAAAATATTTATGTTTAATAATTACATTTAAAATTTTTTTTATTAGCTTTACTCATACATAGAGGATATTTTATTTTTATTTTTTTATTTGTTTATTTATTTGTTTGGTAGTTTGTCGATTGATATTGATATTGAGAAAACTTATTATTGTCTACTAATTTTAATTGCGAAATGATTTATCATTGTTATTTAAAAAAAACATGTTATTTAATGAAATAACTTGTTGATGATGTAAGGGGGAAGACTTTTGCTTATATCAGATGTTTCTAGGTTTTGGGTCATTACGTTATTTTCTTATCTCTGTGAGTTCTTAGCCAATCATAAGTAATTCTAGATCTTACTCCAGGACCAAAAGGTAGATTCAACCTAGATAGTATTCACAAGAAAACCAATATTCTTTGTGGCCATCACTGAAGCTACCTACAATGGAATCATATACTTTTTAATAACATCTAATCCTACTTTTGATACATAAAAGCATATACTTTTTAATAATATCTAATCCTAATTTCATACGTAAAACCATATACTACCCTCTTTAAGAAAATAAGCCTTGCTAAGATAAGAACAAATTCTCACGAGCTCCATAGTGAAACTGGGCATTGGTCAATTCCTAAAACACCCTGGGATGAAAGAGTGTGTCACCTTTGTGACACTAAGAAGGTTGAAGATGAAAAGCACTTTCTCTTAGATTGTCTAGCCTATACCTAGATTATATCTCAGTTTCAAAATATTTGTCACACTACCAACCTTCCTAACCTTTTAACTCAACACAACTATGGTGATCTTGGAAAGCTTCTCTTAATGCTTTTCGAGCACAAAAACAAAAATCTAAAGAATTGCAAGTAATCCTTTACTCTCTTAAGGTTTGATAGACCAATTCCGTCTTAGTGAATATTAATAATCATCATCGTCAATTTAACCTCTAATCCAAAAATAATATTTTCAATAATATTGAATATTATAAATAAAAAAAATTAATTAACAAAATTATAAATATTGAATATTTATAAATAAATAAAATTAATTAACAAAATTATAACTTCTTTGGAAAGAAGCAATAAAATTTAATATATATATATATTATCTAAATTTTTTTAATATATATATTTTTTAATTTATTAAAAAAAATAAAATTAAATATTTTAAATGGTAAATTTTAATTATTTTATTAATAATAATGAGTATTTTAATTAATTGATATTTTCTTTTTTAAACTAAAAATAGATAGTCCCCAAGGTGTAGGGCAGTGATAGAGTGTATTGTTAAGACACTATGTTATGTGAAGTCACCGGTTCAAAACCTCGACTTAACTTGTGTGTCATGTAAGGGGCATCGTAGGCACATCTAGAGGTTATAGTGGTAGCGGTTTGAATCAAACCTGAATAATTTCCAATTCCACCACTAAAAAATAAATAAATTATTATATAAAATAAATTTATTTTATTATAAARATTTAAAAAATAAAAAACTAAAACACTAGTTAAATTTCGAAACACTTTTACTATTTAAAAAGACAAGTTTGATGTATTTCTTTAATTTTGATTTTTAAAATTTAACTAATATATCTTCATATTCTACATGTATCTCTATATATCTTTGTATGTATCTATATAAATTAATATTTTACATTATAAATTAATATTATTAATGTTTTGAGTGGTGTCATTTGGATGGGGAATTTATGCATGATGACAATGCGTGATAATTGGAGGTGGCTTCAGAATGTCTCCCACATGCTTGGAAGCCTCTAGAACTAGTCAAGGAAAATCATAATTATGAAGATGTAGGGTGTTGCATGCATAGTGGGTTTTACTTACAACATTAAGCGTTCAGATAGCAGTTTGTTGCGTTATGAAACCAATTTGATAAGACCTACAAGAATTATGGCAAGAGCTAGTATTTTTCATTTTTAACTAAAGCCTGCGCTCAACATGGGAGAAATCAGGGTTGGAAAGATATACCATAAGCAATTAGGGGGTGATAGAGCCAATTTGTGGGGTGGCGTCTGCAACTGGCTTCACTCCCTATTGATTAGTACTTTGAAACTCCCTCACTAGTCCTCTACTTTTGTTTGTTGTGGGTGTATCAGATTTTCCACAATTGGTCTGTGTTACTTAACTTGTATCTTCAATTTGAATTGGAAGTTTGTTAATATGTTTTTGGGGGGATACTAATTGGTTTCATTTTGGTTTTGTAGGACCCATTCTATTGACGTCCCATACTTTAACCTCTCCAATTGTTGTTTGTCTTAACTTTGCAACCAATTCACTAGGTCCTCTCCTACCTAGGCTTGGAACGATTGCAATCTTTGATACTTTAGATCTTTGTCCCTCATTCTCATTGAATAGATGGTCAACCACCAGACATTCTTCTACCTTCAAAACAAATCCTAGGATGTGGCTAATCCCTATGGGCTCTAGGAATATCGTCTCCCTCTGCCCAAAAAACCATTGGTGGGGTGTTTTCTCTCCTTAACCATATCCGACATAGCCTTTGTCTGTTAGGTGGCCTCCAACCTCCCCTACTAGTGGCTAGCCCCTAGCTTTCAATCATTGGGCCTAGTTATGAAACCATTACCCCCGAAAGTAGTGAAGGTGAGATGGACAAAGGAAACAAACCTCATGATCAAGAAACAAGGCATACCCCGACATTCAAGCTCAAAACAAATGTCCACATGGAAGCTATATAGGCATACAATGCTTACCATACTCGGTTCTTGGCTAAGACCAAAGAAAAAATGGTAAAGATAGAAACAATTATTAACAACAAATGCGAGAACCTCTTTAAAGACCAGATAAAGGTTGAGTTTGATTGGTGGATTTCAGACCTTGGCTATTCTGAAACCCATGACATCAAAATATTCAAGGTAACATAGTTATACTTTCTCAATAAGTCCTTTATAACTTAGTTAGCTGAAGGAGGAGGAATCCAATATCAGGATATTCATCATAAGCTACATATATTGGAAATGAAATTTGACATCCTTTGCAAAGAATTCTTCAATGTTGAATTCATTGTTCATGGCTACTCAAAAAATCAAGATGGAAATGAGGAAGGGAATGATAACAATCTGAACTATGAAGGAAATCATTCAAATCCTATTCACTTGGACAGAGACAAGGACACCCAAATGGAATAGCACCCATTCATAGCTCAGGGAAATGAAGTTCGAGAGTAGTTCATTCTGCTTTTATAAATAAGTTTTTTTATGTTATGCAATGTTCTCTTTGGTTCTTAGTAGCATAAAACATCATAGGATTTTTTCCCCTAAAAAAATAATGCGGTTTGTATTAAGATAAAGAAGGTACATTCAAAAGGCACTACTGTACATACAAATATTGTTTCTATGAATATGATAATTTAGTTTTTTCACAAAAACATTTATGAGAACAAAATTCATCAAGACCTTCTACTAACATGCTTCCAATACACATAATTGAAGAGTACATCTCATAAGAATTTTTCTTCTACTGTGTAAATCAAAGACCCCTCAAGATACTCCTCCCACTGCATCGCATTATAATTCATCGAAAGAGCCACTTTAGACATAGAGCCCACCTCTATATTTAATTGCCTAAATATATGCTTTAAAAGTATATCTCGAATCTGTCTCTAGATGATTTTTAATTTATGTTTAAGCAATAGTAAATCTAGATGAGTTAACTGCACATAATCCTTCATCCAATCAATACATAATTTTGAGTCTCCAAAGATCTGAATTTCTCACACTTCCTTTTTGACTATCTGTCTTAATAAAAAACACAAAGCGGATATCTCATCCAAATTGTTGGATCCTAAACCAATATTGGCTTTCCCCAAAAATAATATGTTTCTGAAAGATGAAAAATGATGCCCAAACCACAAGACATAGTTAATCCCTAACATGCCCCATCAAAATATCCGCAAGGCTTGTTCTTGTTTATTTCCACACTCTCAAGCATCCTAAAGGATTTTTTGGATGGAGTAACCTTACAGTATTGGAGCATTGCAAGAACCCGCTGAGAAAATTTAATGGAAGGATACGCCTATTCTCGAACATGCCAACATTTTGGGCCAACCATAAGGAGCACCTTCCATGAATAAAGCCTAAGATCTGAGAAATAATATTTAAAACAATCCCAAATGTTGTTCTCTGACCATATATTTGAAATCCCCATATGTGACCCGACCTCAATCCATACTTGGCGGGAGTAAGAGCACTTCTTAAAAATATGATTATTAGTTTCCTCATAATTCTTGCATAAATAACAATAGAACATCATGGGCTTATACTTATATCTTTTATGTTTTTATGTTATACTTTCAGACATATGCCATAGAACAAACACAAATATTTTTGACCTCTAGTGGACTTGGTTTCCTTGGTGGCAAGCCATAAACAAGAATGATTGTTATTTTTTTTTTTGCCTTATTAATATAATAAGTAGCTAAAATACAAACAAAATAAATCATTCATTTTGAGTTGTGCATTAAAAAGAATGATTTCAATAATTCAAAATTACAATTTTAATAAAGATTTTATAGCCGATTTTAAGGAGATTAAAATCATAGTCTACTTAACCTCCTTCTTCACTTAAATAATATAAGTTTTTTTGTTATTGTGAAGTCAATTTTTCCTTTGACTAAGTTGTGACCTATGTTATTGTGAAGTCAATTTTACTTAATATCGCCGATTCTTTTTGTTTATTATATTTTCTAATCCTTTTCACCTATTGAAGATTAACAAAGCATCCCCCTTCAAGAATAAGAAAGCATCAAGATCACTATGAGAGTTGTACTCTTTTTAAAGATAGAGAAACCTTCTCACCACCAAACATTTATAACCAACTTGATACATTTTGGTTATAAACTTATGACCATTCATAATTCGAAAGGACCAGAAAATGGTCTGAACCATATCGCCTTAAACCTAAATCCAATATGTTAAATTACAATTATAATAAAAATTTCGTAAACACTATTCTAACAAATATTAAGTGTAACATAATCCTAAATAAATTTTGCATAGAAAACATTCATAGTGTATGGATTCAAATAAATATTAAGTCAAGTATAATTATATGGATTAAATATAATTATATGAATACACACACACACACACACACACACACACACACACACACACACACACACACTAGTGGAATCAGTAACTACATTGGGCTTGTACTTACGTGGCACATGCTCGATTCCAACTGCCACCACTATAACCTCTAGATATAACTGCACATGCCCGAAGCACATCATACAGATGAGTTGAGTTTTGATCCAATGACTTCACATACAAATTAATATAGGTTATAATTAAAATCCAAAGAAATTATTATAAAGATATGAGTACACCAATGAAATGAAGGCAAACGATTACATAACGATGATGCATATGAAAGTGGTAGGAAAATGTGCGAGTGAGTGTTATATTAAAATTATATATTTATATTTTGGATTATAATTTCCATGTGTCTCTAGACCAAAGATATCAAATATGAACTGGCCATAAACCTCAAATGGTTTTACAACAAAGTCAAAGTCATTTGGTGAAATGGTTTCAAAAGTTTTAGTAAAATCCTCTTCTAGATCAATTGGTTGCATAAAATCCTATAATAGGGAGTTGCTTTGTACCAAGTTTCAAATAAAATCTTCATCTTATATTTTTTTCCACATAAAATTTCGCTTTATATTCATATTGAAATATAAACTGTTCATTACAAAAATACCATCATCCAAGAAACCCCAATACATCTGAGAGGAAAATCACTAGACCTGAGGATACATCCAACCAACTAGTAAATGCCAGAAAAACCAACCTAGCTTGGATCTCTGATCCAAGACGACCAGAAAACCTAAGAGCCTCCCCAAGACTCCTACTTATCTTCCTTATAGACTCCCAGCAAAAGGAAAGCATACTACACAGGCTAGAAAATATCTAATAACATACGAGGACCTTCAAGATCCCCAACACATTGATAATATCCAACTTTCCCAGGGGCCTTTAGTAGCGCCTACTTTGACAAGCTATCCACAGCCGAATTTTCTTCTCGGTACACATGCTGAAAAGTAATATCTTGGAAAAGTTTTATAAGATCAAAATTTTTGTCCTTTCAACACTCCAAAGTAATGACCTGAAGATGACCCTTTCCTCGCAGCCAGTCGATGACAATATTTGAGTCTCCCTGAACAAAAAGATTTGAAATATCAATCTGAATAGCTAAAGTGAGAAGTGCCCAAGCTCCCAACAACTCTTCTCTGGTGTTTGTCCCTGGACCACAATTAATATACCATTAATTTTTTTTTTTCTCGTTGATCTGAATTACCCCTCCCGCTCCACTATTACGACCTGATGCCAGGGATGCCCCATCAAACCAACCAGTCATGCCCCTTACCACATGCCTCTTTGGCAATCTCCTCATCTTCTTTGTTCTTATAGAGGGTTTATATTCTCCCATGACAGATAAGGACAAGAAATCCACCTTATGAACAGATGGTGACCCTTCCTCAAAGATGGCGCGGTTCCTTTCCAACCAAATGTTCCAGCATATGAATTCCAGAAGAGTGGGGTAGCTTATATTTTGTAATCTACAATTTTTAAATCGCTCAGGTATGGTATTGCCAGACCACAATTCCATAAATTTTAAGGAGAATTTTTCTCTTTCCCAAAGAATGCACACAAAAGGACATCCAACAAACAAGTGGAACACAGATTTTGAATCCTTATTGCACAAAGAATAATAGCTCGGGCCCTCAAAACCCCTTCGTTGTATATTATCCCACGATAGAACTTTGTTTTCCACCACCAACCAAGTAAAATGTTTTAATTTTAAAGGACAGTCCCAGGACCAAAGTGATTTTCTCCACCCTTCAATCATAAAGACATGTTTCTTTTTTTCAATTGCCTCATATGCATTTTTAATAGATATCCTACCAGAGGAGTCTCCTCTTGTCCATTTCAATTCATTCGACCTCAACAGTAGTTGGATTCCATTGTTTATGATTGCACTACAAAAATCCTGCCATTCTGCTACTAGTGTCCCTTCTAACTCCAATTCAACACCGGTGATCCAATTTGGCCCGATCATACCCGGGCGAGGCGCTTTGTTGGAATGATATAAAAAATAGAATCCTCATTGATTTAAAGCCAAGATCAAGTCTCCAGACAGAAGAGACACATCTCCCAACCCTAGAATTTGGTCTTTTCCAATTACTCTCGATCCTGGATACCATGCAATCCAATGCAACAAGATGTATGAGGATTTTTGAAGATGTTTCCAAGTTTGGGATCCTAATGCTCCATTCACTGGGACCTTCCATAGCCAATGGACCATTGAAACAGAGGGAAGATATTTCTCTTTTAAAACTCAATGCCAAAGACCGTCCACCATCAAAGCCCGCCAAAGGGTGTTCGCCGCCATGGCATGGATGAAACTAAATAAATTCTTCAGCCCCCATCCTCCATACTTATTCGGATGAGCTATAATATGCCAATGGACCAGTGAAACAGAGGGAAGATATTTCTCTTTTAAAACTCGATGCCAAAGACCGTCCACCATCAAAGCCCACCAAAGGGTGTTCACCACCACAGAACGGATGAAACTAAACAAATTCTTTAGCTCCCATTCCCCATACTTCTTCGGACGAGCTATAATATGCCAATGACACAAATGGAAGCCCTTTATTTTTCTTTTCCCATCCCACAGAAAGTTGAAGACTACTTGGTGGATTCTATGGAGAACCGAAGAAGGGATATTTGTCAGTGCTAGCCAATAAACTGACTGGATTTCTAAGACAACTTTGACCAAGACCAGACGACCTCCCAAAGTCAACCATTTATTGTACCAATGACTTATTCTATTTTAATATTTTGATATAAGCCAGTTCCAATCCTCGGCTTTGAACTTGTCATTTTTAATATATAACCAAGATATTTAAAACCATCAGTAATATTGTTAATGCTATAAGGAAAAATTGCTTTTAAGGAATCCAATACTTGTTGTTGTACGCCGAATTGATAGAAGGAAGTTTTCTGTGCATTTATCAACAATCCAGTTGCACTAAAGAATATAGCCAAAATATTTTGAATCTCCATCCACTCTGCAACAGAAGCTTTAGTCATGGTGAGTATATCATCAACAAAGAGTAGGTGGAGGATCTGAATAAGTCTTGTAAACTTGATACCCATCACCAAACCTTCCTCTTGACTTTTTTTTATAGCTAAGCTCAAGCCTTCCATAACTAATAAAAAGAGCAAAGGTGACAGTGGAAGCCCCTATCTGAGTCCTCTGCCACTATCAAAAAATTCAATTGGCTCTCCATTTATTAAGATTGCATAGGTAGTTGTGGTAATACAATCCATAATCCACTTGGTCGTCGGCAGCCCAAAGCCACATTGTAAAAGAACCAATATGAGGAAATCCCAACTTATGCAATCATAAGCTTTCTTTAAATCAATCTTGAGGATCATAGCTTGCAACGTTTTCTCCCTGATGTTGTGTATACACTCCTGCGCAGTACCTATAACATCAATAATTTGCCTACCTTTTAAAAAACTAAACTGTTCCTCAGAGAGAGTACGAGACAAGATAGGTCTGATGAGCTTAACAATAATCTTTGTTATGATCTTGTAGCAGAGGTTACATAATGCGATTGGCCGAAAGTTACCAAAGGAAGTCGAACCGTTTACCTTGGGTATAAGAGCTATAGACATCGAATTTAAAGATCTGTTCACCATACCAGATAAACGAGAATCTTCAATTGCCTCTAATAAGTCCCCAACAATCAAGTCAAAGAAATGCAGGAAGAACTCAACTATCCACCCGTCAGACCAGGACTCTTGTCCTTGGTGAAACCCCTCAGAACCTCTATAATTTCTTCCTTCGTACACAATTTCTCAAGCAATAAAACCTCCTCCTCTGTGACCAACCTTGGATATAAGCGAACCGAAGCTATCTGATCCACTATCGAATTATGAGAGTCTTTATAAAAGGAGATGAAATGTCTCATCGCTTCTGCATTTATAGCCTCCTGCCTTGTATGAACTTGTTCAAACTCATCCTTAACTACCCATAGTTGCTTTTTATTCCTCCTAAAAATGACAAACCGATGGAAAATTTTTGTATTCTTATCTGCCAAAAGTATCCACGTTGCCATACTCTTTTGACTCCATAATTCCTCATTGGCTTGTAGCAATCTATTTCTTTTAGTCTCAAGTACTTTCAGGCATGGATTAGGTTCAACAAATGTTTGATGTTCTAGAGTTCTAAGAAATGCGATCTCTTCTTCGATATTTTCAAGGGTCTGTAGATAGATTTTTTTCTTAACCGCCAACCACTTCTTTAATCTTGATTTTAGTCTAAATAACTTCCCCGCCAATCTTAATTGTGATCCTTTCCCCGATGAATCCTGTTTTGTGCTCCATTCTTCTCGGACAAGTTCACCAAAGGACTCATCTTTCAACAACACCAGATTAAAATTAAATGGATAATGTTAGTAACATTTGTGGTATCGGGATTTTAGAAGGTAAGAGGGCTGAGACCTTTCGAGTCTTGAAAGACCGGTGGGATCCTAGACGTTTAACTTGGCGAAACACGCGTCAGAAATCAGAAGGAGAGTCGGGATTTCAGTTCGTCGGAGGATCGAAGTTTCTGTAGGCAGAGAGTTCTTACATGAGTGAATCACGATGCGCGATTTCCCGATTCAATCAGAGCCATCTGTCAGCTGAGGCACGTGTTGAGAGATCCCGCAGAGTCGGGGATCGAGGAATTGAAGGTCCCGGGCACATGGCTGTGGGAATCGCGATATCCCGATACGCGATTTACCAACAGAGCTAAGAGCCGTAGTGGGGCACAAGTGTTAGAAGGTAAATCCTTGAAGGAAGAAAGAGCCAAGGCATCGACATATCGCGAACTCGAAGGTTCGTGGGTTAGAGCCTCAAAGATTTGCGTCCATAATTGCGAGATCGCGAGAAGCGATATCCCGGTAAGCGCCGGATCAGCATGTGGGGACCGCAAGAGTGAGTGGAGTACAGGTGGCAGGCTTTGCACCAAGGAGCGAACCGTCGACAAGTCAGCGACCATGAGTCATCGGGTTTCGGGGAATCGCAAGTTTCGTGGACACAAACATCGTGTCATCAAGAACGCCGAAAACCCGATGGAAAATTGGACCGCGGTCACACAGGGACAGGTCATAAGGACTATGGTCTAGCCGGTAGGGGCTAGCTCCCAGGAGAAGGAGCTCATCGCACATCGGGATATCGGGAATCCCGGAGGCGAGGAACTCGCGCACTTCAAACTCGCGAATCCCGAATCCCCGAAATCCCGAAACCTCACCACAAGCTTCCTTGCTGCCACGTCCATCCTTGTGTCATGCCAACTCATATTCTTTTCCCGGCCCATGTGTCTTGTCCACCCGGATCGTATACTTCAAAGTTCGTGAATCCAACCACGTACATTTGCCCTATCACTTTCCCTCTGCCCATCAGTCCACATGGCCTCTCCTCATCCCATATCTGCATCGAGCATGCCCAACTGCCCCTGCCTGGTCACCATCCATCCATTACTTGGTGTCAAGTTCCCCAGTCATCACGAAGGCCTCCATGTTCTGTTGATACAGAGTCGACTGGGTCGTTCCCGATCTCAGTGAAGCAGTTATTGCAGTAGTTAATGGTGGTTGAACATMATTTCCTCCATAAATGGAAAGCCCAGAAGCGACTGTAAGCTTGTCAATTCATTCACAGGTCCTTGGGAACAYGATTGCGTCTGACTAAAGTCCACGAGCGTCCAGGGACTGCAGGCGCAGTAAATGTGAAGACGTAATGTCTTCAATGCAATGTCTCGATTTAGCTTCCAGTATTTTTGTTCCAAGTATATGTAGGCATTTTGGCCACTTTTGTAAGCATCGATGGTTGAGCAGAGCTCCCTGGTTATAAAGTTTTAATGAAGCATTGTTGTTCTAGTTATGTATGAACTTTGGAGACTTCTTGCCTTATGAATGCCAGTTTCTATCATGTCTTTGTTTACACTGTGTTAGAGCAGCTCGGAATTGGAGGATCCAGTCGAGCTGTGACTATTATAGGATGATGTTGTAATGGATCACTGTAATAGTTACAGAGCCTCTAATCAGTCCTTGTGATCTCCTTAACGCTGAACGACTTGGAATTGGAGGATCCAGTCAAGTCCTCTTTCAGTTTCTTGAAGCTCTGAACCAGGAGGATCCTGTTTTTTTTTCCAGAGTTTTCCCTCTACAAACCGCTGCAAGCATGATGCCCAGAGCTGTTTGTTCACCTTCTCTTAAGTCTTCCACCTGTTCACCTTTAAATCAACCCACTGGATGAAGTTAGGATTCTAGACCTCCCCTGTTCTTTACATACCAGACTCAGTCCTTGAGTTAGAGTGATACCTCCTAGAGACATTATCTCCATCTGATCACCCTTCATAAACAAATCGTGACATAATACTGATGGGCGTTGGGCTCTGCTTCTGCAAGCAATCCAGGAGTGACTTCTGACGCTAACAGATAAGAAACAAACTTAATACCATAATCCAGCTGGAAGAGCACAGGGGCATGGTCGGATATAAATGGGAGCTCCACCCATGATCTATATAAAGAAGAATCATTAAGAAGCACTTTATATGCATAAACCATGTCTAATATGTTTTGTATTCCATCCACCCCATATCTTCCATTGAGCCAAATTGGCACTACCGCGGAAGGATTTACATCCACTAAATGATATTTTGTAAAAAGATCTCTGAAAAAAGTCGCCTATGAATCAATCAAGGCCGACACCCCCCAAACTTCATCTACACCTGTAGAAAAGTTTAAATCTAAGATTACTCTGATCTAGCAGTCCCTTTGCTTCCAGATGTTCCCCAAAAAATTTGCGTCCAGTACACAGTCCATAAAAATTAATCAAGCATATCCTTCTTTTATCAGGGATATGTATACGTGTCAATAAAATACCACCAACACACAAGTAAGGTTGGACATCAACAATGTTCGAGTTCCACGCCACCATAAGTCCTCCCAACTTCCCCACCAAGCTCACTGCACTATACATCTAGATAAGACATAAAGAGAACAAAAACTTCCTAGCCTTTTCTTAATCAACTAGGGTCTCCTATAGAAAGATTATATCGGGTTTTGTAGTGGATAATAACCTATGCATAGAAGGAAATTTTAGGGGGCCTCCCACCCCTCTGATATTCAGGGAGAGGAGGATTATGATTTAGCCCTATCCAGGGCTTTCTTTCCTCTAGGCGCCCCAAAATACAGAGTTGTAGTAGAAGGTTGTTCAATAGTAGACAGGCAAATCTCTTGTTTCTTCCGAACACTCCTAGTTTTTATAGGAGATACTTCTGAACCTAGACCCCTCGACCAAGCTAGTTTTCTCCCCTGGTCCTCTCCCTTAGATTTCGGTTCATGCCTTATGTCACATTCCGAGTTTACAAAAAAATCCCTTCCCCAAAAGGTTTGTAAGGGTATGGGGCTTGTAGTCTCCCTCAGAGACAAAATTAAGGTGTCAATCACCGAATCCAATGATGGTTCCGAAAATGGGAGTGTAGAAGGAGGTAAGGACGGTGAGTTCTTTCCTAAGGTGGAAAGAACTGGAGATGCTACATAAGCAGAAACATTAGAAGCAGTAAAAGACTGAGGCATGGGAGCCCTATAATCACCATAGTTGAGAGCTCCCTTGTCCACATGGTCCACCATTTTCTCAGTGACAACCAACGAAGTACTGTGTAACAAGACTGATTTCTCCAAAATGTCTTGTTCCCACAAAGAAAGCTTAAAAAAAAAGATGGACAGTAAGATTTCATCTTACTTATGAGGGAGTCCGAGTTTCCCCCCAAAATATCTTCAAGGCTCACAGTCTCACATCTGCTAAACGCTCCCGACTCCTCTAGGCCTTCCTAATTGAAATACAGGTCCTTTGTGTTATTTTCCATATTTACCTCCACATCAGAAAACCAACTCCAAACTTGAAAATATTTTCATAAATGACCCATTCACCTACATGAAGAGCAGCAGAAAGATAGACCTAGATAATCTAAACGTTGCACCATAACATGGCCTCACCATTCCAGTCCAATTCTACTAACACCCATGCCAAACACTTATCTGACGAAAGTAGACAATCTTCGTCAATCTTCAGAAAATGGCCAAGTAGGTTTCCTATGGCCATTAGAGCAGTTTTGTTCCATAGGTTTAAAGGCAAACCTAGTAGTAATACCCAAACGTGCCTAAAACTGAAGTATTCAGTTGCAGGGTTGAATTGAGTTCACCATCGCTTCGGCATTAAAATTCCTCCCTTGTAGTCCCAAAACTTGTTTAAGATAATCTCAGCATCCTCCAGAATCTTAAATATTAGTCCAAACCACACGTTAGGAAGAGTCAGATAAGTCAACACATAACCTATAAGAGGATTCCATACATCCTTCATCCAATCTAGAAAGGAAAGACTACTCTTAGATTTGTATGAAAATCTACATACCAGAGCGCAAAGAGAGATTTGCCACGTCTATTCCAGACCCACATCTGTCCCTATGACAAGGCGACAACACGCCTTATTGGGTTTCTAGGCTCTTGTTGTATTCCTATGTCAATAATCCTTTACACTCACAGTCC
This sequence comes from Picea engelmannii, assembly GCA_009831015.1. NCBI lineage: Eukaryota > Viridiplantae > Streptophyta > Pinopsida > Pinales > Pinaceae > Picea > Picea engelmannii. The sequence continues at coordinate 1,669,977 of ML777467.1, read as the reverse complement.
CTCGTAGAGAGCTCACCGAGATAGGTTCTACCGACGACCAAGTGTTCACCCTTTTGTTACCAATACCAATATTTGAAAAAGAAGAGTCAAACCACGCACCACCTAGTTTCTGGTAATGCTAAACACTCGGACCAACTCCAACAGGTTTCAAAACCAGTTCATGGCTGATACCAACAAGGCACAAATGATTATCCTTTGGTATGCCCAGTGGAGATATCACAGGGAACATCTTTACCGAGGTTAATAATGGATCCAATAAATGCCTCTCTCCAGCCTTAAATTTGCATAGTTCATCCACAGTGTTGAAGAGACCCTCCCGGTCCCAATCCTCCTCGTCTGAACCGCCCATAAGGGTGCTGACCTCATGTTCCATACCTAGAAACTCGCCACCTTAACAAAACTTTGCCAACTCTAAAACAATAGTTAGTTCACATTCCATGGGTCCTTGCCCCCAAATCACACCCGAATCAATAGTTGTTAAAGCTTTAATAATTAAGTATGCCATCAAATCACTAAGATAAAAGGAAAACCCACTAATGAGCATCTTAAATCAACAAAGGAAAAACCAAGACAAAACACCTCGGTCCACCCACTAGTCTCGACACCCCCATATAGTACTAAAGTTCAAATCTAAGTCGAATGAAGATACTAGTGCTACTATCCCGTGGACCCCCCAAGAAGACAGGCCAAGAAAATGCCAAAAACATCTGAAAACCAGTTGCTAAATGGCTATCTGCTATACTAGTGCTACCGTCCTGTGGACCCCCCATGAAGACAAGCCAAGAAAACGCCAAAAACAATTGAAAACCAGTTGCTAAAAATAACTATCCACCATAGAAGCCCCCTTCATCTTATATGCATATCTCACCTTTCATATTCCAATATCCACTACTACAATACACTACTCTAGTGTCGTCTTTAACATCATTGTACAATGTTTTATTTTATTTTTTTTCTTTTCAAAATTTTGTTTTAAGTTGGGATGACGCTAAGCACAACATAATAAGGGGTGTCATGTTTTGCATCAAGTTGCTTCCCTTTTTCCTTTTCAATGACATATTTTTTGATGCACGCCCTTTACAACATTGTCGTAGCGATGAATGTCACAAGGAGTCCTTATGCATCATTTTGCGCTATGAATTCTCAAAAAAACACTTTTTAACATTACTTTTGCATTGTTATTCCATCAAACATATGTTATTGGATCGATATTATATGCATGGACATCAATTGTGTGTTATAGTGGCATCAAAATACAATTTTTTTCTTCTGATTAGAGTCATATTTGTGTCATATTACATAAGATTTTTGTCATCTAAGCATCATATTTGTCTCGTTTTGGCATCAAAATCAAGAACATTTGCATATAGTTAGCATCGTATTTGCACTTTGTTACACCAACATTGCATCGTAGTAGCATAACAAATTGTGTCATTTTTGCATCAAAAGTGAGTCATATTCAATCAAACTAAGTCAAAGTTGAGTCATGTTAGCATCGATATTGTTAATTCATTAATAACAATTATTTATTTATTTTTATTAAAGTATTTATTATTGGTTATTTAATTGTTTATATTAATTTAATTATTATTAGTTATTTGATTATTAATAATTATTTAATAATAATAATTATTTAATTAAGAACATGGTTAAGAACATGTGTTTCCTCTTAAGAAGTCACAAGTTCAAATCCAGAGGGGGGTAGGGTATGTATACCTCCGTAGACTTTACCAGTCAAATAGCTGGGCGGAGGGGGGTTCCTTGTCCCACAAACAAGGGGGTCTCATACACCTATTTGGTGTGGCTTGGCCATGACCTTAAAAATAGATTATTATTATTATTATAATTACCATTATCATCATCATCATCATCATCCTGTATTAATTTAATTATTATCATTTTCCTGTAATTGCTATTTTTATAATATTTAAACATTGTTGAGGTTGATGATTAATACAAATCTATTTTACAACATACTAATCATGAGAGAAAAAACCACAATTATGAAATTTTACCACAATAACATTAAATCAATTTCATCTAAATTGTAGATAGTCATTCTTGAAAATGGAGATCCTCTGGGAAAGAAATTTCACCTTAATGGATGATCTCAAGTCAATCTCCCTTGGTGGCTAGGGTTTACCCTATCTGCGACCTCCACAAATTTGTAAGTAGAATAAAGCTAAGAGTTTGACGCATAAGACAATTGTTGGTTGGAAGTTGCATGGATCATAGGTGGTTGGGTAGTCCTTCCTAGGATGGTGCCACATAGATCCCTATCTCTTCGGCTCACATTGTGAAGGAGTTTGAAGTGTGGATGTTTCCATCGACCCTAGACATCGCTTGCCTCATAATATCGCTTACCTGATATGTTGAAAGAAGACTTAAGTTGGGGTTTTCAAAGTATGGAAGCGTCCATTAGATCTGAGGAGGAATCCTTCACTTCTCTTCTAAAAATGCTAAAATACACAGGAGCAAAATTCCCAACAAAAGAGTAAATTTGTTAAAAGGGTAGAATACATCCCTAAGTTGTAAATATCAACTCTAGAGGCTAAAAGGAAATCCATCATGTTTATAAGTAGGCATAATCGGGAATTTTAGAAGCGTATGCCCCAACCCTCCAACAATTAAGGTATGGACCATAGAGCATTGGGATCTTCCATGCCAACTTGTTTACTATGGCATTTTTTCTTGTTCATATTTGAGAGTGAAGAGGATAGAGATCAGATCTTTAGATTAGGCCCATACTTCATGGGTTCTAGGGGAATGTTTCTTTCCCATTGAACCATTTATTTTGATCCAAATATGGACATCCCGGTTTTCCCTATATAGGTCAGGCTTCTACATCTCCCCGTGATCTTCTGGGATAAATTCACTCTCAAAGTTGTTGGAGATAAGTTGGGTTGCTTCATTGAACAAGCTAAGATAAAATGGGAAATGTATACTTGCACTAGAACATGTGTGGAAGTGGACTTAGAAAAGGGTCTTCCAGAAGCAATTCAACTTAATATGGAAGGTTGAAGTCATCTTCAAGCCCTTGATTATGAATACATTCCATTCAAGTGCAACATTTGTTGTGAATATGGCCACTTTGCAAAGAGATGCCCAAGTAAACAAGAATCACAACCTCCCTTAAAGCATGCTCCACCCTCTTAGAACAACAATGAATAAGAAGCCTACAAAACAATGCTTAGAAGGTGTAAGAAGAAATATCCCAAGGGATCCTATCCTACAAAGCGTCAGTTAGGTTTGTCTAACCCCAATAATAATAGATTTGAAATCCTTGAAGATCAAGAGGAAGAAGAATAGGAAAGTCCAAAGACTCACTATGTTCCAATAGCCATAGTTCAAAAGGAAATAGAGAATACTTCTCTTTTGATTGTTGAAGAGCCTTCATTTGGGGACTTCGGCCCCCCTCAAGAGAAGGATATGGAGATCAAGTGAAGTAATCAAAACAAGGATTGTAGGAAGGGGAAGTGAAGTTTCATGATAATTTAGGTTTTCTTTCTTTTGCAGAAGTTCTAAGAAAAGAATTATGCCTCTCCCCCCCTTTAGCACAGGGAAGGAAGTCAAATTGGGACAAGATAACTCAAGATGAAAAAAAATAATATCTGCATGGGACGTTAGAGAACCATCGATTTTATCCTAAGATAACTATGCTTTGTTTTTGTATTTCTCTTTGTAATCAATTTGTAAGAATCTATTCATGCACTAAAGGTACTTTTGTCAAAGTAGCAACATGTAGGAGAAGCTGGAATGTTTTCTTCGTTGTAGTAATATGTTCTATATAATATCAAAGATCCTCTTAAAATTTGGGATATAATATTTTACCCAGACCCTTGTACTTTGTTGTTAGCACTAGCTACAAATTTTTTAATGTAATTTTTCTAGTTTCAGTTAAAAAAACCATTCAATCAATTTCACACCATGGAAGCAAAACACTATGTATATATAAACGTAGTAATACCATTTTAAATTAAATCATAAAACAACCATGTAATTTTTTCTTGCTCATAAACAACTGATACATTGAAACCCTAGGGAAATGTCGACTTTGTATACAACATTGCATGAAAAAATATGTACACATAAGAAAATGATATGAGTTTGACATAATTTTTTTTATTGAATTATTGTCAATTCCCTCATCATTTTCTAAACCTCCTTATCTTCACTCTATAAAAACATAGTAATATAACATGAGTTTAATAAAATAAAAAATTGTTAACATTTAAAAATGTAATAAAAAACATATAGGTTAAAAAGTTATCAACACCCTCTAATTCCTATGAATCACTCTCATCTTCATAAGTCCAGAAGAATATAATATATTTCAATTAATAAATGAATAATTCCAACTATATATAAGTTAAAAAAATAAACTCATATTTAACAATCAATTACCCAGGGCATGGGTTGGAAAAATTCCATCATTCTTTCATAACCATTTCTCAGGGCATACTTTAATTATTCTAGAATTGAGTCATGACTATACCTGTTTAACTGTATGCTAGAAGAGAAAGCACATTTAATAATCACATATGCTAAGCTAGTATATAACCATAATAAACACAATTTTATTGATAAACTTAGGACCTCACAACTTCACCAGAAGAATGTGTAATTGTTAATTTATTTGGGTCTGTTCATGTATGTATACAAGATAAGATCAATGAAGCTTATCAAAATCAATACGTATAAGCATATCAAAATCAATAACTATAATCATATATTATTTAATACCTTTGTGGCTTTTTGTTGGGGTGTCCAAGGGTCCACTCTTCATGCTTCCGTCTCATCGGCGATCCTCTAAGACATCACTAAAAATGTTTTTAAACAAAGTTTTATCAACATCAAATGATCTTTTTTTTGTGTTTTTTTCATTCTTATCGAGCTTACGGATCTACTCACTAAATTTGTTCAAAACCACAAAAAGGAAGTCACATACAAAATTCAATAACGATACATAATGAAATTTAAAAGATAAAGGACTAAAAGTGTGAGTGACTTAAACGAAGACTAATTAGAACATATGTCACCTGATACAATTTCTCCTCCTCCTCATAGTCTCAAAGAATCTATAAAAAAACCCATTTATCACTCAATAATGTTATGCACATATATATTAATAGTAAAGTGGAGGAAATAAGCATAATATAATAATAAATTTATAAAAAACAAAGACATAATAATAAATAGTCACGACTACTCAAATATACACTTGTTAGATTATATTTATATGTAGAAATATTCAATGTAAAAGATGTCTATTATTATTCAATGTAAAACGTGTCAATTATTTTTCATGTACAATTGTTGTATAAGGAGATAACCCTCTAGAAGTGGTTAAGGAGGTTTCCCCTAGAAGTGACATAATTATCTTATCAATACAATTATCACATTCAATTGGTTCATATTCTTATTAGTTTGGATAATTTATTTATTCTTATTTATTAGGATTCTAGCAAATAGTATTTTTGGGAATCTTCTATAAAGATGTTGTAATGTTGTTTTCTTTCTAGTATTACTTATTTTAGACTAATATTAATGGTATTCTTTTGACCACTCCCTCGTGACACTGTCAAAAAAATTTTGATGGAAATTTTTTCCACTTTTAAATTTCATGATCTCTCATTTTCCATCAAATTGTATCTCGTCATATGCAAAAGCCTCTTCTTTGTCTTTTGTTGAGACAGATCTTTGTCTCTATTCATCTTTATCTCTTCACTTTGTGATCAAACATTAATATGCACACCATATAATGAATAGGTACCATAAAAAATATAGTATACTGGATTCAATTATACTCTGAATTTCATTGGAAAATGTAGGATGAATTGCACCATAGCTAACATGCTCATAATGACTACGACTAAGACCCATAGATGCAAGTAATCCATGTCTAGGTACGATCTCCCTTTTTTTGTTATACTGTTTATAATTGCTCCAAGTTTTTTTTATCAATCTTTTCTACAACATAACACACTATAGTTTTAAGAAATTAGAATATAAATACATCTATTCGTAAAATAACTACATAATTTTCAATATTATTTAACAACCACAAAGTATGTGATTGCAACTTACTAGGGGACTTCTTGATGCTGCCTTCATCAGTCACTTTTCCTTTACCTTTTCTTCTATGATGATCCTCATCTCTTTCACTACATCTTACATCATTATCTCATCCATCTCCAATGGAAGTCGTATGTCCTTTAGATCGATTACAATGATACACTACTAAGTTAAGTACATAAAATCCATGGAATAAAATATATGCACAATTTGACATGAACATTGAAAATACACACATAACATTAACATATGCAAAGAGGCATAAACTAACACTCTAACTCAAATACATATTCAAAGACTAACCCTCTAACTTCTTAACTAGCTAATGAACAAAAACCAAACCCTCTAGCCCACTATCCTCTTTAAAATTCAAATTAGTCCATAATCCATAATCTCCTCCCCCCTAACCTAATTTGTTACTCTATTAGAACATTATTTTATGTTATGCCTATTTGGTTTTTCCTAGTTCAAGATTTATTTTGAACTACTTCTACAAGGAGTTGGTAAACCTTCATTCATTCTTCTCAAAAATATGGTTGTTAAGATGTAATGATAGGTGAAATATTCACTAAATCCTCCCTCTTAGTCCAATTATACCAGATACAAAGAGGTTATAGGAGTGGATTTGGAGGGAAATCAACCTTGAACTCTAGCGAAAAAAAAAAAGATGTTTCTATATAAAAAAAAAAAAACAATGAGTGTAATATTAAATAAACATTAAGTGCAAGTAGAAATTGCATTTGATAAGAGGGGATATGAGTGTGTGGTGTAACAATAAATTGGGGAGTTCATTCCAGGTTTTGTTTTCATTGTTAGTGATAATGACATTCTTGTGGTAGTTAATAATCATGCACTGGTTATCATTTGATTTTATGTTGAAAGAACGATGATGAGTATCCAAGCTCTCTACTAGTAGAATCTCATGCATATTAGTGTCATTTTTGTAATAAATAATAATCAAGCCAATTATTGTTTAGCTTTGGTCTCTGAACGTAGTAGTGATTATCCAGTGATGATGATGACTAAGTGAATCACAAAAAATGAAATTATTAATGAAAATAATGTCATATGTTCATAGCTTAAGGTAAATTAGGGGAGTGCACCACCAACTCAACTTGCTTATAAGGAAAAATGACTAGCTAGATACCATATGTATTAGACAATTTACTAAGTGTGAGTGTTGAGGTTTTCCCCAAAAATCTAAATGTCAAAAACATTTAAAATTGAAAAAAACATTCGAAGTGAAATTGAAATCTAAGTGCTAATCATAGCTCACACATACCTCTCATTGATGATAAATTTATTACATAGGGGTTTCATACACCATTTGGTGTCTGACTTGACCGTAACCTTAGAATTAATTTATTTATTATCATTATATTAATAATAATCTAAAAATACCTATAGTTTAACAATTACCATTAAAACTTTGAGTAAAGCAAAATTTATTAAAATACTTATAATAAATGAATTCATTTTGACATAGAACTATAGTTTAACCATTATTAACCATTACTATTAAATTTCAATAAAAAGTTTATTAAAATACTTATAATAAATTCATATTCGACCACTCATTTATAATATATTTTTGTATCCATTGAGAGATACCCTCCATGCCACCAATTATGGAGAATGAACAAGACAAAAAAATATAACATAAAAAAACATACACATAATATTTCAATGCAAAAGAAACCAACGTTTGTACACATCGCGAGTTGTTCAAATTCTCATAGTATTTACAAAAATAATCGTAGGTATTTTCGAAGACAAAAAGGATATGCACTCTGCTCAATCCATATTGTATCACTATCATATAAAAGTATGATATATATTAAAAGCGGGACGCATGCATAATGTATTGATAATCCCAAGAAATTATTATAAGGCTTTTAGTACACCAAGAAAATGAAGGCAAAAGATTACATAATGAGGCTACATATGAAAGTGGTAGTAAAATGTGTGTCACTTTTAAGAATATTTGACCTATATAAATATATATTTATCTTTTGGATTATAGTTTTCACGTGTTTCTAGAAGGTTCTCATAATTTAATTTTAGTGCAAATTCTTGCCAACTTGTTTCGAAAAGGATCATTATATCTCTTAAGGTGGACTATACACTAAAGAACAAACACGAAGAGGACAAAATGGCATATACTAAACCGCACTCCATAAGAGACCAAATATATAAGATATGAATTTGATATAAACAACCAAATGTATCAGATATGAATTTGATATAAACATAAGAGACCAAATATATAAGATATGAATTTGATATAAACAACCAAATGTATCAGATATGAATTTGATATAAACAATTGTTGGTGAAATGGTTTTATAATACAGTTAAATATTTTAAGTACAAACCTATTCTAGATCAATGTTTACAATTTAGTGACCATGGTTCTATAAATTTTTTATAGTAGGGAGTTAATTTGTATAAAATTTTCATTTGAAATGTATATTTTGTTGGGTGGTGACAATACATATTTGTGAGTTATATTTTATTGCTGGTTTTTTAAGTGTTTGGTTTTTCATACACTTGAAAAATGTTTGAGTATTTTYTGTTTAAATGAAGAAGCTCGTGAGGTACTTCTATGAGACTTGTAAATTCATTTCTTCGTTGGTTGAGCAATAAAGGATATCATTTCCCCCTATTCGTCTTTGTTGTGTGATGTTTTATATCTCTATTTTCTATGTTCATTATTTCTATTTGTAGGTTGATCCCAACAAGTGGTATTAGAGCCATGGTGAAGAGAGGAATTGCCAAGAGCTGTCTATTTGTGTGGGAGGGCATGAGTCTATAGAGGTTGTGCATGAGAAGAAGAGCCACTAGATTGCAATTGTACACTGGAGGAATTGTCCATTGTGTGAGCATGTGAGGGGGAGAATCAATGGTTTATTCTGTGCGTAGAGGTGTCTGTTGTGCAAGCGCGTGAGGGGGTAGGTCAATGGTTTATTCTGTGTGTAGAAGTGTTCGTTGTGTGAGTGAATGAGGGAGAAGATCAATGGTTTATTCCATGCACATAGGTTTCCACTGTGCGAGTGCATGAGTGGGTGGATCAATGGTTTATTCTGTGGGCATAGGTGTGGCCCACAGACCACGTTGAAGGAATTTGGATTGAAGAAGTTTAATGACATGAATGGGTGGTGGTTGCTCATGGATGTGTTGGGATTCTATGCAGGTATATCATTGTTTATGTCTATGGCAGAGAAGGCGTCGACATTGTAGCTGATATACCACAAGGAGCCTTTGTTGAGCTATGTTTTAGATGTCCATGTGGTTTGGTATGGGAAGTTCGTTCTGATCCATAGATCAACCATTATGGATTTCTTGTAGTCCTTTGGAGAAGATGAAGGAGAGACACTACCGATGAACCAACCATATGTAAAGGAATAGTGGAAAACCACTGACATGTACGAAGAGGATGCATCATTCTATATGATCTTTGTTGTATTGAGTAAGAAGAAGAAGAACAAGAAGACAATGCTTCGGAATCAGACACTGGATGAGTCATACAACCTTGGAAAATGTCTGTAGAAAACCCACATAGAAGCCCTAGTACTAAAGAAATTTGTGGAGTCCAATGCATTATTTCTTGAGTAGGGGATTTTGTTGGTCCTCACTAGCCAATATGTTGTGGTTGAGAGATTTTGCATGAACTCATGTGGGTTCCATTCTAGTGCAAGACACAGGAAAAGGGAGGTGTTCAATCTCTTCGCCATATGCATGGGTTGGGAATTATCTAACACAGTTCCTTGTTTAGTGCACATGGCCTTTTTGTTGCCTCTCTACGATCCTCATATTCTACCTCTCGTAGCCCCTAATGGTGCAGTGATGTCTCAAACAACATTGGATGCAGTGGCAGTATTAATGGAGATGGTGATGATCTCGAGGTCAAGCTCACGGAGTGCGAGGTGGATGTTTCGCTTAGCTGGGAGATCTAGTGTGAGGAAGAGGACTTGGTTTCCCACTGGGATGGAAACATAGAGGTTTTGAATGAAAAGTTTGAGGTGGAGTTGACATTTTTAAAATTATATGTAAATGGACATATGAATGTAAGACCTGGTTAGGAACGAGTGCTCCAGGTTTGAAATTTCACCGGTAAAGTCTA
>ML777467.1:1642429-1659751 GCA_009831015.1 Picea engelmannii | reverse complement strand
CAAGAGTTATGGTTTTGAGCACATGGTTTTGGTAGATCTTGGTTTTAGATCCCATGGATTGCATACCCCATTGAAATTAGCCTGGAGGTGAGAGGTGAAGGATCACTTGGTTGGCTTGGCCATATTTGATCAAGGAAGTATATATGTATTGGTTATAATGATGGAGATAAGGGATGTATATTGTGAGATCCTATTGTCCACAAATTATCACTAGTAGAGTGTTGGATTAGATCTTTTGCGCATGGGTTGTATGATCCAGATGGTTGTCGGTAGCCTAGCACCTATTCCAACTGGTTCATTTTGGCAATTTTCCACTTTGGCAGTTTTTTCCCTATTTTTTGGGTCCTTGACTTGCAGGGTATTTTTGAGGCCCTAAAAAACATTTTTAGGGCTCGCCACAGTCAAAATGACCTTTGATAGATAGAAAAAATATGTGTAGTCCTCAGATAGACCTTTCCAACGGGCTATCATGCGCCTAAAATGGATATCGTATGCAAAAGTTACGACCTCAGGAAGTTGATGTACTAACTTACCCAAACAGAGCCCACATGACTTTTGGCGCTTCATCTCCTAGGGTTAGGTTTTTGGATGTCTATAGTTTTTGACATTCATGTTTATTATAGAAAGGCCTTTAGAGCCTCATTGTAATCATCTTCTTGCGAATGAGCGCAATCGTCACATCTCTTCTCAGAGATAAGCCGCCACCATTCTAGCAAGCTTGTTTTCGCTACATTTTATAGCTTCAACTTATTTCGTTATTGAATAGAAACCAATTTTACTGTAAATATGTTATTCTGTATTAAGCATCTTTTGATAATAATCTGTATTCATTTCGTTCTGCAAATATATTCTGGATCAGTGGTATCATAGCGGTCTCCTCCTTGTCTTTCTTAATGCATGTCCCCAACGAGGTCAGGGTACAAAGAATTGGGTCTCGAGCTTGTTTCTCTTGAGGACAAAATCTCTCGCACGCCCAAATGACCTCTCATGGCAGAAGAAAAGAAATATGGCGGGACAGGATATTCCTTCAAAATGTTGCTCAAGGAATCCCTCACGCAACATAGGAACTAGATGATGGATAGTTTTGTGCAAATCCTTCGACAACTACCAACATGCGACACATCTTCCTCAAACGGAGGTGCTGCCCCCTTCAAGGTACAAATAAACTTCAATATTCCTATATTTGAAGGTCAGATAGACGCAGATGTGGTAGACAAATGGTTGAATATGCTAGAAGGGTATTTCTCTTTCCATCACTTCTCGAATAGAGAAAATATTACTTTTGCGCTCCTCAAAGTCGCCCCCCATGTCAAAGATTGGTGGGAAATTTTTTGTGAGAAAAAGGAAATAGAGGAACCCTCATTATTTACAGTTGCAATCACCTGGGAATCCTTTAGGGATGGTATTAAGGAACAATACTACCCTGTTGGAAGTTATGACAACCTGTACACAAAACGGACCACAATGTGGCAAGAAAGAGACTAAGCGGTGCTTGAGTTCACAAATATCTTCCATACCTTGCGCACCAAGCTAGGTAAAGATTCTGAGCGGCATCTAGTGCTCAAGTATCGTGGTAGTCTGCATAGATACATCTAGGCCAAAATGGATTTTATGGACATCTCATCCTTGGGCGTGGCCTATTGATATGCCGTCAAAATCGAGTAGAAGCTCAAACAAAAGATGTGAAAATTTGGGCTTGGGAACCCCTTATAGACAAATCCAAGAAAGGGTGGCCCCAACCCGTAAAACAAAGGATAAAGCAAATTTGGATAGCCTCAGGAAAACCATTCCAGGCTGCAAACAAAGAAGGACATCAGAAAGATAAAGAAAGATACCGGGAAGTGGTGCGACTTCCATAAGAGCCCCTAGCATAACACCACTAATTGCCGCTCGAAGAAGTCACTGGTGGCTGAGGTGAAAGCCTCTAAATAAGATGCAAGTTTCGAGTCTGAGTGAGAACCAGAAAGGGGGAGATGGATCATTGATGCAAAACCCATTGCTACCATTTCTACCACCAAGCTCTATCCTGGTGAACCAAATGAGCAAGAGGAAGGTGAGCGCCTTTTTCATTCACAAATGTGGGTGAAGGGTACCCCACTGCACTTCATCGTTGATAGAGGTAGCCAGAAGAACCTCATCTCAACAAAGGTTGTCAAGCGACTCACCTTATTGACAACGCCGCACCCACATCCCTACACCATCGGATGGCTCTGCCAAGGAAGCGACATTCGCGTTAGCCAACAATGTCACCTGTCATACGACATAAAGCCCTTCAACGATGAGGTATTGTGTGATGTTTCCCCTCTCAAAGTTTGTAATGTTATTTTTGGCCAACCATATTTATGGAAACTTCATGCTTTATATGAGTCTAGGCCTCGCAATGTTATTATTACTTTGAACAAGAAATTGTAGAGGATACTCAAGGCAGTCCCATCCAGTGCTATTTCCTTGATATCTACCAAGCAATGAAGAAAGTTCATCTCTTAGACAAGGAAGTTTGTCTTCTTTGTGATTCGCTCTTAGAATGAGCGAACTATCATAGCCACATACAGGGTCTCCGCGACCGACCTCTCCACACAACAGAAGCAAGTGGATAAGGTCATGTAATAATACTCATATATCTTCTCCTCACCTACCGGGGTAACTCTGCACTATCAGGTCAAGCACCCCATCAATTTGACCCCCGACGCACCACTTCCCAATGGGCCAGTCTACCGCCGCTCTCTGTTAGAGAATGAGGAGATCAAGCAACAGATCCAATAAATTCTCCACAAGGGGCACATCTGACCTAGCTCATCACCTTGTGGGAGACCAATCGTGTTGGTACAGAAGAAAGATGGAACCTGGCGACTTTGCATTGATTATCGGGCCTTGAATAAAATCACAGTCAGAAACCGATACTCAATTCCCTGAATCGATGACCTCCTTGATCAGATCATGGGGGCCAAATACTTTAGTAAGATTGATCTAAAGTCTAGTTATCACCAGGTCCCGATAGAACATACAGATGTATGGAAGACCGCCTTCAAGTCAAAGAAAGGTCTTTTTGAATGGTTGGTCATGCCCTTTGGTTTGACAAATGGTCCAACCACTTTCATGAGGATGATGGAAGATATCCTACAATGATTCACCAATACTTTTGTAGTGGTGTATCTGGATGACATCCTCATTTACATCAAGACTTGGGAAAAACACTTGCAACATATTCAATAGGTTCTGCACATCGTGCTGCATCACCAACTCTACACCAACTTGGAAAAATTATCCTTCAACATGGACAATATTCATTACCTGGGCTACATCGTTGATCAACATGGCATACATGTGAATCTAGCCAAAATCCAAGTCATCCGTGACTGACCAACCCCAACCACACTCACTGAGCTTCGAAGCTTCTTGTGACTTGCCAATTTATACCGAGTGTTCATGTTGGGATTCTCCCATATTGTATGGGACCTTAGCCAAGTAACCAGGGGTGGTGGTAAGGTGAAATTTGTGTGGGGCCAGTCCCAACAACAATCGTTCGATGATTTTAAGCAGTGCTTATGCTCAACCCCAATACTTTCACTACTGGACATGAAACAACCCTTTGAGATTGAGACAGATGCTTCAGACTATGTTGTGGGAGCCGTTCTCACTCAGCACGACCACGCTGTGGCCTATCATAGTGAGACACTATCAGATCCTGTCCGTAAGTACCCTACTTATGACAAATAAATGTACTCCATTGTGCAATCCCGCCGCAAGTGGAAACATTACATTATTGGGAAGGAGACAATCATCCACACTAATCATAAGCCACTGCAGTTCATGCAGACACAAGGAAAATTGCAGAATGCCCGCCATCAGAAGTGGTCCACGTACTTGCAACAATTATACCTCAACATCAAGTATAAAATGGGAAGCACCAACCACATTGTTGATTACCTCAGTAGACTGCCAGTCGTGAAACTCACCACGGTGTTAGATTCTTGCAGCCATGATACCTCTGGATGGATCCAACTCTATGAGACAGACCCATACTTTTCCACCACCTACAAAATGTTGGGAGTAAACACAATTGTCGCTAACTTCCATCTTCAGGATGGGATGCTGTGCCGTTTAGGCCATATTTTTGTTCCATCTAGCGAGCGAGTGAAGATGATCTGGGAATCCCACTACAGTTGGGTGGCAGGACACTTTGACATCGAAAAGATAGTTGCAATGCTACATAAACATTTCTACTAGATGAAACTTCGACAGGAGGTCAACAAGTATACCAGGTCCCGCACTGCCTACGCGATTGCCAAACTGACCACTAAGAAATAGGGCCTGTACACCCCTCTGCATACTCCTGATAGGCCATGGGAATCCATCTCTATAGACTACATGTCGGGCCTCCCATCCACCAAGAGGGGCAATGGTTGTGTTTTTGTGGTTATGGATCGCTTTTATAAGATGGCGATTCTGGCCGCTTGCAAGAAGAGCATCACAACAGAGGCCACTGCCAAGCTCTTCTTTGAATGAGTCTGGGTACATTTTGGAATCCCACAAACCATTGTCTCATATCAAGACAGTCAATTTCTTAACAGATTCTGGTCAAGCCTCTGGTCACTGCTGGACACCAAGCTCACCAAATCCATGACCTTCCACCCCCAGACAGATAACCAAAACGAGGTCATAAATTGAATGATTGTGCATATCCTACACATGTATAATTCCAAGAACACTCGCACATGGGATGTGAGTCTCCCTTATGTTCAACATAGCTACAACCGAGCCCTGCATAGCTCAAATGACCATAGCCCCTTTCAGGTGGGGTTGCGATTCCAACCATTGGGTCCCATATATGTTTCACTACCCCTTGCGGTCACCTCAACTGACTCATCTCCTGATCCAAATGAAGTTGATAAAGCCACCTGTTTCATTGAGTGGATCCAACACATCCGCCAATAGGTTTAGGATATGCTACAAAAGTCCAATGACAAGTACAAGTAGTGCCATGATCAACACCGGGTGCCATACAAGTTTTAGGTGGGCGACAAAGTTTGGTTTCACTTGTAGAAAGAGCACCTTACAGGACCCCATCGGAAGCTTCTCCCACTCCATTATGGGTCGTACACCATCACCAAGGCTTTGGGTAGTAATGGTTTTGATCTGAACATTCCTCCTTTCCTTGGCTTGCACCCAAAGTTCAACATGGATATCCTTTGACTGTATTTCCCACCATTATTGGACACCTCAGAGATAACAGAACAACTGACACCAACATAGATCAACCCAGACTACATACAAAAGGCATCCAATGATCATATTGTGGAAAAATAGATCAAGGGCACTCGCCAACAAAGGATCCAACTTTATCGAGTTGTCAAAGCAGGACAACTCCTGCACCAAGGCAAGTGGCTGACCCGGGGCCAAATTCAACAGAAATTTCCTCCTCTGATGGGGGAACTCAATGCAATGGAGACCATTATTTCCTAATTGGGTAGGATTGATCCAGATGGATGTCGGTGGCCTCCCACCTATTCCACTTAGCTCATTTTGGTAGTTTTCCAGTTTGGCAGTTTTTTCCCTAGTTTTCGGGTCCTTGACTTGTGGGGCCGTTTTGAGGCCCTAAACAATGTTTCTAGGGTTCCCCACATTCATAATGACTTTATATATATAGAAGTAAAATGTGTATTCCTCGAATAGAACTTTCCAATGGGATATCATGCACCTAAAATGGAGATCGTATGAAAAAGTTACGACCCTGAGAAGTTGATGTACTAACTTACCCAAATAGGGCCCACATGACTTTTGGCGCTTCATCTCCTCGGGTTAGGTTTTTGTATGTCTAGGGTATTTGAAATTCATGTTTATTGTAAAAATTCCTTCAGAGCCTCATTGCAATCATCTTCTTGCGAATGAGCGCAGCTGTCACATCTCTTCTTAGAGAAAAGCCACCACCATTCTAGAAATCTTGTTTCAGCTGCATTTTACAGTTTTAGCTTATTTCCTTATTGAATAGAAACCAATTTTACTGTATATCTGTTATTCTATATTAAACATATTTTTATAATAATCTATATTCATTTCGTTTCGCAAATATATTCTGGATCATTGTAAAACCCAAGTTTCAATTTGTCTATGACCAACAAACCCACCAGACACCGCCCTTTCGACATCACCTGCTTGCACAGATGAAGTCTCACCCTAGGTATCTATTGGGACTGCAAGAACTAGGCTTCTGCAGTAGTAAGGGAAAGGGAGACAAACAACTAATTCATTCTTTTATATTTATGCGGGTGACTCGACTCTACTTAGTATTACTTCCTATGATCCAAATTACTCTACTTAACATATTCTCAATTATTATAGAGATTCTTTGTAGCCACTATCATGAATATTTCACTATCATCAATCCATAAACTAAGTCTAGTCTATGAAGCATAACAACTTCATTCATAAGCACACATAGACAAGTAGATAACACAAGACACAATATCACCTCTAAACTCTCTCTTTATTCATCTTTCATCTTACCAACTGACTATTACATTCACGACTCACACATAATATTTTAGCCTCTCTTCGCCTCTCTCCTCCTCTAATCTTTCAACCTGTTACATATTTATACCCAAAGCCTAGGGTTTAAATCCCTAGACTATTTAATCCAAAAATAGCCAATTACAATGCATGGCATGGCTAGCTTAGTTAACTGGTTGTTTGATTACGTTCTTTTGATTTTCACTCTTCATGCAATTTGTTTGTTGTTCTTCTATTTCTGGAATGTCTTGTTGTCTTCCTTCTTTCGTGCTTTATTCTCTCTCTCTCTCTCTTGATTTATTTTTTTGTCTGTGCATTGTTGTCCTCCTGCACACTACCTTCCTTCTACTCACTTTCCTATGGAATGTGTCTTAGCTGCACCCTACTTTCCTTCCTCTATGCACTATCCTTATACTTAGGTTTTTGTCCCAATATTGCATCCAAACCTGCCTGTCCAACATGCCCCCAACACTCACTTGTGGCTCCTCCCAAGCCACTTAGGCCTATTTCCTGTTCTTCCATGCTGAAATGAATAGTTGAGAGGCAGCCTTAGCGACCTCTACCTCTTTGAAAACTGTGTCCTTTGTTGCTGTTATCTCTTCTATGGACTACTAGGTTAAGTCTATGAGTTTTTTCTCTGCTTCCACCGTGACTTATTTGAACTTACCTTGTACAGTGGCCAATTCTCCAATGATCCTTACTTCTTATTCCTGCCTTGGTCCTAGTCTCTACTGAAGGATCTTCTATTGGTCCCTTAGTCTCTCAACTTCAACATATACCTGTCACTGAGCCAAAATGACTTCCATACACTTGACTGATGGCAGTGTACTCACCTTTTCTACTTCATCATGCACCTATTCTTGCGCTTCTCTCAACTTGGCCTCTATAGCCTTCATTTTCGGGTGTCCCATGAGATCTTCCCACACCTACACACTCTCCTCGCAATGTTTTGTGCATTCATCTTCGAATTTATTAAACTTGGAAACTGTTGTCGTTTCCGTCCTCACTCTACCTTCGCGCACCTATGGTGGCATTCTGGGTCTGTTCCTCAATTTTAAATCCTCGATCTGCTCCCTGAATCCCTTCATGACTATGCTAATCTTTGACAATTGTTCCTCCAAAGTGGCCTCTATGACCAAGGGAACTTTTGGAATTTCCTTATATAATTTATGGACAATTTCTTGTGTCTTATAAACCATGGCTTCAACTTTGTCCTTCTCTTGTAGTGCTCTCTTGGCCCTTTCCTCAGCTCCCTCTTTATTCTTTATAACTTCCTCCATTTGGCCTTCAATCTCCTTCTTTTGTTGAAGAGAGGAGCTACCAAGACCTGTGTATTTGCGTGGGAGAGTGTGAGTCTATGGAGGTTGTGCATTAGAAGGAGAGCCACTAGATTGATATGGTACATTGGAGGAATTTTCCATTGTGTGAGCACATCAAGAGGTGGATCAATGGTTTATTTTGTGCGTAGAGGTGTCTATTGTACAAGCGTGTGAGGGGGAAGATCAATGGTTTATTCTATGTGTGGAAGTGTTCATTGTGTGAACGTGTGAGGGAGAATATCAATGGTTTATTCCATGCACAGAGGTGTCCATTGTGCGAGTGCGTGAGTGGGTGGATCAATGGTTTATTATGTGCACATAGGTGTGGCCTACATAACACATTGAAGGATTTTGGCATGAAGAAGTTTAATGACATGAATGGGTGGTGGTTGTTCATGGATGTGTTGGGATTCTGTTCATGTATATCATCGTTTATTTATATGACGGAGAAGGCATTGACATTGTAGCTGATATACCACAAGGGGCCTTTGATGGGGTCTGTTTTAGATGTCCATGTGGTTTGGTATGGAAAGTTAGGTCTGATCCAGAGATCAAACATTATGAATTTCTTGTAGTCCCTTGGAGAAAATGAAGAAGAGACACTACCGATGAACCAACCATATGTACAGGAATGGTGGAAAACCACTGACATGTACGAAGAGGATGCATAATTATATATGATGTTTGTTGTATCAAGTAAGAAGAAGAAGAACGAGAAGACAATGCTTCAGAATCAGACACTGGATGAGTCCTAGAACCTTGGAAAATGGGTGTAGAAAATCCACATAAAAACCCTAGTACTCAAGGAATTTGTGGCATCCAATGCATTATTGCTTGAGAAGGGGATTTTTTTGGTCCACACTACCCAATATGTTGTGGTTGAGAGATTATTCATGAACTCATGTGGGTTCCATTCTCATACAACATTGGATGTAGGAAATAACAATGGAGATGGTGATTGTCTTGAGGTCAATATTGCAAGAGTGCGAGGTGGATGTTTCACTTAGATGGGAGCTCCAGTGTGAGGAAGAGGACTTGGTTTCCCATTGATATGGAAAGGAAGAGGTTTTGAATGAAAATTTTGAGATGGAGTTGACATTTTTAAAATTATATGTAAATGGGAATATGTCTATAAGACCTGGTTAGGAACGAGTACCCATGTTTTGAAATTTCATCGGTAAAGTCTAGACTTAGACCTAGGAGATAGGGGGGAGCATACAGTATTCCAATATACCCTAAATTTGAGGGAAGTTTGATTGATTTTTTTCATGGGAAAGGGGGGGGGGATTATGTCATGAGTTGTGGTTTTGAGCACATGGTTTTGGTAGCTCTTGGTTTTAGAGCCCATGGATTGCATACCCCATTGCAATTATCCTGGAGGTGAGAGGTGAAGGATCACTTAGTTTTATTGGCCATATTTGGTCAAGGAAGTATATTTCTATTGGTTATAGTGATGGATATAAGGGATGTATATTGTGGGGTCCTATCATCCACAAATTATCACTAGTAGAGTATTGGCTTAGCTCTTTTGCACATGGGTTGTAAGAACCAAGGTTCGGTTTGTCTATGAACAAAAAACCCACCAGACACTGGTCCTTTCGGCATCACCTGCTTGCACATATGAAGTCTCACCCTAGGTATCTATTGGGACTGGAAGAACCAAGCTTCTGCAGTAGTAAGAGAAATGGAGACAAAAAACTAATTCATTCTTTTATATTTATGGGGGCGACTCAGCTCTATTTAGTATTACTTCCTATGATTCAGGTTCCTCTTCTTAACATGTTCTCGATTATTACAGAGATTCTTCGTAGTCACAATCATGAATACTGCGCTATCATTAATCCATAAACTAATTCTATTCTACGAAGCATAACAATATCATTCATAAGCACACATAAACAAGTATATAACACAAGACACACTATCACCTCTAAAGTCTCTCTTTATTTATCTTTCATCTTACCAACTCACTATTACATTCACAACTCACGCATAATAATTCAACCTCTCTCCTCCTATAATCTCCCAACGCGTTACATATTTATACCCAAAACCTAGGGTTTAAATCCCTAGACTATTTATCCCAAAAATAGCCCATTACAACGCATGGCATGGTGAGCTCAGTTAATTGGATGTTTGATTGCTTTCTTCTTATTTTCACTCTTCATGCAACTTTTTTATGGTTCTTCTATTTCTATAATGTCATGCTGTAATCCTTCTTTCTCACTTTATTCTCTCACTCTCTTTCTTTATTCTTCTGTCTATGTGTTGTATTCCTCCTACACACTTCCTTCCTTCTACACACTTTCTTATGGAATGTGTCTTAGTTGCACACTACATTCCTTCCTCTGCGAACTTTCCTTACACTTAGGTTTTTCTCCCAATATTGCATCCAAAACATCTTGTCCAACATGCCCCTATACTCATCTCTGGCTCCTCCCGAGCCACTAAGGCCTATTGCCTTTTATTCCATGTTGGAATGAAGGGTCGAGAGGCATCCTTAGCGACCTCTACCTCTTTGACAACTGTAACCTCTTTTGTTTTTATCTCTTCTATGGCCTATGAGGTTAAGTCTATGAGTTTTTTCTCTGCTTCTGCCATGGCTTCTTTGACCTTACCTTGTATGGTGGCTAATTCTCCAATGATCCTTACTGCTTATTCCTACCTTTGTCCTAGTCTCTGCTGAAGGATCTTTTATTGGTCCCTCAGTCTCTCCACTTCGACATATGTCTATTGTTGAGCCAAAATGACTTCCATACACTCTACTGGTGGTAGTTTACTCACCTTTTCTGCTGCCTTGTGCACCTGTTCTTATTCTTCTATCAACTTGGCTCTTATAGCCTTCATTTCTAGGTCTCCCATGAGCTCTTCCGACACGTGCGCACTCTCCTCGCAAAGTTTTGCGCATTTGTCTTCGAATTTCTTAATCTTGGCAAATGATGTCATTTCTGTCCTCACTTTACCTTCATGCACCTATGGTGGCATTCTTGGTCTGCTCCTCATTTGTAAATCCTGGATCTTCTCCTTGAAGCCCTTCATGACTTTGCCAATATTCGACAATTATTCCTCCATAGTGGCCTCTATGACCAAGGGAACTTCTGGAACTTACTTATATAATTTCTAGACAACTTCCAGTGTCTTCTGCACCATGACTTCAAATTTTTCCTTCTCTTGTAGTGATCTCATGGCCCTTTCCTCAACACCCTATTTATTCTTCAGAATTTCCTCCATTTGGGCTTCAATCTCCTTTTTTTGAAGAGAGGAGCTGCCAAGAGATGTCTATTTGTGTGGGAGAGAATGAGTTTGCGGAGGTTGTGCATGAGAAGAAGAGCCACTAGATTGCAACAATACATTGGAGGAAGTTTCCATTGTGTGAGCATGTGAGGAGGCAGATCAATGGTTTATTCTATGCATAGAGGTGTCCATTGTGCAAGTGTGTGAGGGGGTAGATAAATGGTTTATTCTATGTGTAGAAGTGTTCATTGTGTGAGCGTGTGAGGGAGAAGTTCAATGGTTTATTCCATTCACAAAGGTGTCCACTGTGCGAGTGCATGAGTGGGTGGATCAATGGTTTATTGTGTGCATATAGGTGTGGCCCACATACCATGTTGAAGGAGTTTGTATTGAATACGTTTAACGACATGAATGGGTGGTGGTTGTTCATGGCTATGTTGGGATTCTATTCAAGTATATAATCGTTTATGTCTATGGAGGATAAGGCATCAACATTTTAGCTGATATACCACAAGGGTCCTTTGTTGAGCTCTATTTTAGATGTCCATGTGGTTTGGTATGGTAAGTTCGGTCTGATCCAGAGATCAAACATTATGGATTTCTTGTAGTCCCTTAGAGAAGATGAAGAAGAGACACTACCAATGAACCAACCATATGTACAGGAATGGCGGAAAACCACTAACATGTACGAAGAGGATGCATCACTCTATATGAGTTTTTCTGTATCGAGTAAGAAGAAGAAGAACCAGAAGACAATGCTCAAGAATCAAACAATGGATGAGTCCTACAGCCTTGGAAAATGGCTACAAAAAACCCGCATAGAAGCCCTAGTACCCAAGGCATTTGTGGCATCCAATGCATTATTGCTTGAGAAGGGGATTTTGTTGGTCCTCACTACCCAAGATGTTGTGGTTGAGAGATTCTGCATGAACTCATGTGGGTTCCATTCTAGTGCAAGAAGCAGGAAAAGGGAGGTGCTCAATCTCTTCGCCATATGGATGGGTTGGGAATTATCTAACACAACTCCTTGGTTAGTGCACCGTGCCTTTTTGTTTCTTCTCTACAGTCCACATATTCTACCTCTCGTAGCCCCTAATGGTGTAGTGATGTCTCATACGACATTGGATGTAGTGGTAGTAGCAATGGAGATGCTAATGATATCGAGGTCAAGATCATGGAGTGCGAGGTGGATGTTTCACATAGCTGGGAGCTCCAATGTGAGGAAGAGGACTTGGTTTTCCACTGAGATGGTAAGACAGAGGTTTTGAATGAAAATTTTGAGGTGGAGTTGACATTTTTAAAATTATATGTAAATGGGCATATGACTGTAAGACCTGGTTAGGAACGAGTACCCTGTTTTTGAAATTTCAACGGTAAAGTCTAGACTTAGACCTAGGTGATAGGGGGGAGCATGCAATATTCCCAGATATCCTAAATTTGAGGGAATTTTGATTGATGTTTTTCATGCGAAGGGGGGGGGGATTAGGTCAAGAGTTTTGGTTTTGAGCACATGGTTTTGGTAGTTCTTGGTTTTAGAGCCCATGGATTGCATACCCCATTGAACTTATCCTAGAGGTGAGAGGTGAAGGATCACTTGGTTGGCTTGGCCATATTTGGTCAAGGAAGTGTATCTCTATTGGTTATAGTGATGGAGATAATGGATGTATATTATGGGATACTATCGTTCAAAAATTATCACTAGAAGATTATTGGCTTAGCACTTCTGCACATAGGTTGTAAGACCCAAGGTTCGGTTTGTCTATGACAAACAAACCCACTAGAAACAGGGCTTTTAGGCATCACCTTCTTGCGCATATGAAGTCTCACCCGAGGTATCTATTGGGACTACAAGAGCCATGCTTCTGCAGTAGTAAGGGAAAGGGAGACAAACGACTAATTCATTCTTTTATATTTATGCGGGTGACTCGACTCTAGTTAGTATTGCTTCCTATGATTTAGATTCCTCTGCTTAAGATATTCTCGATTATTACAAAGATTCTTTGTAGTCACAGTTATGAATATTGCAATATGATTAATCCATAAAACAAGTCTAGTATACGAGGCATAACGACATCGTTCATAGCCACACATAGACAAGTAGATAACAGAAAACACAATATCACCTATAAACTCTCTTTTTATTCATCTTTCATATTACTAACTGACTATTACATTCACGACTCACGCATAATCTTCAAACCTCTCTTCTCCTCTAATATCCCAACCTGTTACATATTTATACCCAAAATCTAGGGTTTAAATCCGTAGACTATTTATTCCAAAAATAACCCATTACAATGCATGACATGGTCATCTCAGTTAACTAACTATTTGATTGCTTTCTTCTGCTTTTCACTCTTCATGCAACTTTTTTTGTTGTTCTCTATTTTTGGAATGTCGTGCTTGCATCCTTCTTTCACGCTTTATTGTTTTGCTCTCTTTCTTTATTCTTTTGTCTGTGCGCTGTCTTTCTCCTACACACTTCCTTCCTTCTACGCACTTTCCTGTGGAATGTGTCTTATCTACGTGCTAATTTCCTTCCTTTGCACACTTTCCTTATACTTAGGTTTTTCTCCCAATATTGCATCCAAAACTACCTGTTCAATAGGCCCCCAACCCTTACTTATCGCTCCTTCCGAACCACTTAGGCCTGTTTCCTATTCTTCCACGCTGAAAGGAAGGGTTGAGAGGCAACCTTACCGACCTCTACCTCTTTGACAATGTTGGCCTCTGTTTCTTTTATCTTTTCTATGGCCTACAAGGTTAAGTCTATGAGTTTGTTCTCTGCTTCCACCGCGACTTTTTTGACCTTACCTTGTACATTGAATAATTCTCCAATGATCCTTACCTCTTATTCTTGCCTTAGTACTAGTCTCTGCTGAAGGATATTTTGCTGGTCCCTCAATCTCTCCACTTCAACATATGCTTGTCTCTAAGCCAAAATGACTTCCATACACTTGACTGGTGGTAGTGTACTCACATTTTCTACTGCCTCATGTACCTTTTATTGTACTTCTCTCAGCTTGGCCTCTATATCCTTCATTTTCGGGTCTCCTATGAGCTCTTCCCACACCTGCGCACTCTCCTCACAAATTTTTCCGCATTCATCTTCAAATTTATGAATCTTGGAAACTGCTGGCATTTTCGTCCTCACTCTACCTTCATGCACCTATGGTGGCATTCCAGGTCTGATCCTCAGTTGTAAATCCTAGATCTTCTCCCTGAATCCCTTCATGAATTCGCCAATCTTTGACAATTGTTCCTCCATATTGGCCTCAATGACTAGGGGAACTTCTGGCACTTCCTTATATAATTTCTGGGCAACTGTCTGTGTCTTTTGCACCATGGCTTCAACTTCATCCTTCTCTTGTAGTGCTCTCCTGGCCCTTTCCTCATCTCCCTCTTTATTATTTATAACTTCCTCCATTCATCCTTCAATATCCTTCTTTTGTTGAAGTGTCGTATCATACTGTGTTTTCATTTGGGATCTTTTCGCCCTTATTGTTTCCAAGTCTCGGTTCACAGTGTCTCCTTTGTTCCTTATTTCTTGCACCAGTTCTACTTGCAACTCCTGTAATATATGTATGGGAAATTTTGATATGATGATATTAAGATGGCCCAAAGTTTGTATTTGTTCCTATAATTCACTCAATGTAAACTCTAGTGCATCTGCCTCAATGTGTATGGTTCTATGTGCCCCGTTGATCTGTGTTAGGGCCTGTTGCGCGCTATGTTGAGGAAAAGAAATGAGGAACCTTACTCAAGAATTTTTAGATCTTGCTGGGCTAAGGAAAGATACTTGGGAATGTTACCCAGGGTTTGTAGCCTTAAAATAAAAAAAAATCACTTAATCCACATGTATTAACTACGAGCAACCAATGATGGTTTTATATATTATATGTGACTGTGGAAAAGAAAGAAAAATACGTAAGAAATTACATAAGTGTGTACATGGATAAGAGACAAGGATAAAAACAAAATCTAAACCACATCATCAAGATACACATGTGATACTGAAATCAGAAATCTGATTTTTATATTGATTTCATTCTGAGATACAAAGTTGAATTATCTTTACAAACCCCTGCGAGGGTAGGGACCAAAGTCAGATTTAGAAGCCTCCAATGGGAACCATACAAAAGGTCTCTGACAACAAAAGAAAACTAAAACAAAATATCTGGATCAACTTGCCACAAAATGATGTCACTTGACTCTGCAAAATATTCTTTATCGGTCATGAAATTTAATCCATAAACAAACAAGAACACATAGATTGCCAAAGATAAACCATACACCTTTAAAGACAAGCTACTAGAAAATATGATTTAGTTTTGAATCCTGCTGCCTTCAATAAGAACCTGCTATCATCAAGATGGTTAAGCCTTCTAGTATAGTCATAATGAATGAATAATGGAAATATCTCACAAGCTCAGAGCAAACCTTATGACATAAGTTCTCCTTCTATTCTCTCTTACTCCCTCGTTTGTCTCTTCATTTGATTGAGCTTTTATTCTTTGCCAATAAGTTATGGTAGTTCAACTACCTTCGTTTTGTTAAGATTAATTAACTTAACTAATTTGTTGAGACAAATAAATAATAATACATAAATAAGAGTCTATTTAAATAATAACTAAATAGGTGGGACCCCTTGTCACTTCATTTTCATTTTTTAAATGATTGTCAAAACATGAAACATAATACCCCAAAAAAATAACTCAAGTATTTGCCTTGTAACTCCCATTCTCATAAATAGTCAAAATATTTTAATATCAAAATAAAACATGACTATAGCCAAAAATAGAGTCATACTCATGCTTTCCCAAAACATCCTGTCTAAATATGTCCTTGTTGTCCGAAACATTTTTTATTAAACCAATAAGATTTGTCTTCAAAAGAAAATCATTAAAAAACACTAAAAATCATATTTGTTGTGTGAGGCATTTTCCCTCTTTTCATTGCTTCTTTCTTTTGTTCCCATTTATGACTTTTCATGTGAAACAATCTTCAGCTGATTAGGACCTTGTCAGTGGATCTCACTAACGACATGGGAGCAACTATCTTTGAGGTGAAAATGGGAAGACACAGATTCAAAGGAATATCTGGAGGACTTGGAAGGATTGGCCATTCCTTTTCCCTTATCTAGCTCTGGCTTGGGAACATACGTGTTTAGCATTTTATTGCATGAGAGGACTTTACTGGCAAGGGAGCATGATCGAATTGGGCATTTGGGTTGATTGGCGGTGCAGGAGGGGGTAATGGAAACGACATAATAGGCCAACCTTGGTGATGAGGTACAGGTTGATGAACAATTTCTTTCCAGACATCATTGGCAGGTGGTTCTAGCTGTAAGTACACATGAGGGGGACATGGATACCAGAGAAATTTTGACGTGGCTGAAAAGGAGGCCTCTCAGGTATAGGTTGCAGAATTCCTTGGCCAACTAGATTAAAAAACCCATATTGGAAAAGTTGATTTAGTTCTTGCGGATCAACATAAAAATGTATAAAAAATCATGGCATTCTATGGCCTCTTTTCCAATTATTTCCTCTGCCTCTATTTGCACCTCTGCCATTGCTACCTCTGCTAAATAAAATCATCTTGAAGAAATATTCCAATCATGTTATGAAAAACTCTTAACAATCCATGCATCAATACTCTACCTAAATAAAATCAAAAGGTTGGTTGTATCATTCACAACAAAAGCACATGCAATCCATCCATCCATCATATTTTTAAATTCAATAATCAATTTCCATTTGAACAGGGAGTGATAGGGATATTGGGAAGATGGGGGGCTTTGTAATGAGAAAAAACCGGTAGCATGGACGGGAACCAACTAATGAATATTGTTCAAGCAAATGCAGAGGAAAACAATGTCTCCATATCCAAACTTCCAACACTAGTCATCATCTAGTCCCTTTATTTTCCTTTTAATCCTTTCTTTTTTAAAATGATATTCATAATCACAGAACAAGGGATAAATTAATTGTATTTGAGAAGGTGGTGGGCATATAATGAGCGGAAAGTGAGATAATGAATGGGAACGAGACGATTATTGTTCTATTACATGAAATAACATTTATTGAAAAACTGACATTGTCATAATTTGCCCAAAACCTTTCTCTATCAACAATTCAAATCCAAGACATGCCAATTTTTATAGTTCTCAATATAAAACCCAAGGAAAATTTCAGGACTGTCAAACTTTACAATTTTCCTTTCCCTTTTTTTTCCATAGATGTTGTTAGAAAAACAGGACCGC
>ML777467.1:1581186-1593591 GCA_009831015.1 Picea engelmannii | reverse complement strand
ACAAGGAAAGCATACAAGTGTTACAATCTAAGATTAAACAAAGTTGTGGAAAGCATCAACGTAACAATTGATGAAACAGGTAGATTGGAATCAAAGGAAGAATAAAACAAATCAATGGAATAACTTTGCGAAGAAGAAGATGAAAAAGAAGTATAAGAGGAAGATGAAGATGAAGAGAATCTAACAGAAGCAGAAGATCAAGTTAAACAAGTATCTCCAAAGACACTTAGTAAACGAGTATAGGAAGATGAAGATGAATATGAAGAGAATCTGACAGAAGTAGAAGAGCAAGTTTAACAAGTATCTCCAAAGACACCTAGCAAACGAGTACAGAAGAATCATCCTTCAGATNAGATTATTGGAAACAAAGATGCAGGAGTTGAGACTAGAAGAAAAATCCGTTCACCAGAACAAACACACCTAACACTCTTATCTACAATTGAACCAAACTATTTTGAAGAAGCCAAGAATGATGAATTTTGGAATAAGGCCATGGATGAAGAATTGGATCAAATAGAGAAAAATGACACTTGGGAATTGGTTCCAAGACCAAAGAATAAGAATGTGATTGGCACAAAATGGGTTTTCAGAATAAATTGAATGAAGATGGACAAGTTACAAGGAACAAATCTATATTGGTATGTAAAGGATATGCACAGATTGAAGGAATTGAATTTGAAGAGAGATTTGCCTGATTTTCCAGAATGGAAGCTGTTGGCGTTGGAAGTCACTCCTGGATTGCAGCAGGAGCAGAGCTCGACACCCATCAGTTTATGTCACGATTTGTTTATAGAGGGTGATCAAGTGGAAGAAAACTCAGAACAATATCGTTCTAACTCTAAAACTAGGCTGGACATGCATAGGTAGGTGAGGTCTTAGTTAAACTTCAGACAATGAGTTGTAGTAAGGGTGAGTAGGAGGAAGACTTCTGTAAGGAAAAGCTGAGGGCTTCTATAGGCATCGAGCTTCTGACAACCTGTAGAAGAAAAACTTGAACATAAGAACTTCTTACGCTCAAATGTAGGGAACACTGGAGAATATAATGGTGTTACAATAAATCCTTTATCTTAACACAGTCACAGTAATTCACGTGAATCACTCGATCATGAACTCTCTCAGTATGAGATGGAACTAGATGGAATAAGAACGCTGTCTGTTATAAAACAAGAAATCTCACATATCGATACATAACCAGAGAACTAGAGCGTATATTAAAACTTTATACTTGGGAAATTTGCTCTACCATTGATGCCTACAAAAAATGGCAAAAATGCCTACATATACCTGGAACTGACTTCGGCGTTGAGAACATGATCACATCATGAGTTCAATGCTTGACATCGAGGAGCTTCTCTGTCAGGAGGTGCATGCAGACATTGGGTAGACTACCGATGCAGTCGTTTTTCAGATGAAATCTCTGTCAGGATGGACTGACAGTCTGCCTCTGTGCTTTGTCCTTTCTCGACCTTCTATTTATGGAAGGTGATGATGTCTAACCACCACCAACTACCTTAATAATTTATTTTCTCGGAATGGCCTGGTCAACTATGCATCTGTAGGACGTGGCAGTCTGGCTTCTACTGCTTCGTTGAACTGTTGCGAGGGGACCCAAATGGCAGATTTGTGGATGAGACTCAGGCGAGGAGGATGAGGTGGTGTGGTGACACCAGATGAGAAATTCCACGGGGTATGGATAGGGAACAGGTGGAAGTGTCAAGGAGCGCGGGGTACAGGTGGGTGAGAGAGGTACAGTGGAGGACATATGGCGAAAGGTGGTGAAGTGGGCGATGGAGACATGGAAAGAGGTGGGGACCAACGAGCTTAGGAGGTGCCATGGGAGAAAAGGGGGCTGCGCTGAAAACCACTGCATTTCAGACCGTAGATCTGGGCACGTAAATCCTAGCTGCCTAGATCTGCCCGCTCATTAATTTCATGCATCAAGAGTCTTCCCTAATGGACGGTTGAGATTGCTCCATGATCAACGGTTGGATTGGTTTTTAAAGACTAATGACCATGATTATTTTTTCATTTGAACAAGTTTAGCCCTGCGCGCTCGCTTTCTTTAGTCATACTTCATACAACCCTGGTGCTAGGATTGTGGGCCCAACATTAAAGGCTCCTTTTCATTTTGCGACTCGCAAGTTCGTGGGTCGAAGACCCTCGACTCCTCTTTTCCAAACTCCCGATACCCGAGATGGTGATACGGGTCTGGCTCCTTTCCTTGTTAGTTCCCTCCACACGTAATCATTGACCAATGCTTAAGTTCTCGCACCTCTCGCAACTCGTGACCTCGTGAGTTGGAGTGTCAAACTTTGGCATTATCCCCTTGCGAAGTCCCGATATGCGATGGTCAACGATGGTTGACTCCCCTTTGAACACTTCTCGTAACTCGCAATATCACGAGTTGGAGGGTAGAGCCTTCGTGCTCCCCTTTTACAAAGTCCCGAGACACAATATGGCGATACAGGTATATCTCTTTTTATTGTCAGCGCCCTCCACACGTAACCGTCGGCCAGTGCTTAAGTACTAGCGCCTTTCGCAACTCGCAACCTCACGAGTTGGAGTGTCGAACCTTGACACTCTCCCTTCGTGAAATCCCGAGAGGCGATGGCTCCTTTCCGTTCCACGATTCTCGCGACTTACGGTCTCATGTAACCAAAGGATATGGTCCTCCCTCCGAACCCACGAAACTCGAGTTCAATAAATAATCCCACGCTTGAACTGATCGCGATTAACGTCCCTCGTAACTTCGCGAGTTCTCCACGGAGAATTTCGACCATTCGCTTCCTTGAAAACTTCTGCGCTATACTTGGCACGACTCGGTTGACTGCAATTATCCACTGACCATTGCTCTGCTTCATTGATGGATCCTTGCTGTTGAAAACAAAATTCCATCTCGCTTGATTTTAAGCTCGAAAAAGGACTTCTTCTGTGTGCTGCGCTTGGCGCTCATAACTGTGCCCTTTGAATAAAACACAAATGGGGTTTTTAAACCCCATTTCTCCGCAATTTACACCAAGGGCCTGAAAATTGGAGAGAAACACCCCCCTTACAAGAAATATCGCTAACATAGGCTCCATGGGGGATAGAGTCCTCCCTGTGATGCTCTAAGGACTCATTTTGCAGTTCCAGTTGCCTGCTGTTGGGCTATGGAGTCATTTACTAAGCCGAAAAATAAAAAATAAAAAATAAACAAAGAACCATAAGAACAATATTTACAAACAAAGGAGCCATCTAAGGCTCAAACGAAACATTTCTTCAGAAAATGCCCATTTACTGGGCTGTTAAAAACCTCCTCACCCTCCAAATCCTGCAACCTGTACGTGTTATTTGAGAAAACCTTAGATATTTTGAAGGGCCCGATCCATAGGGCATCAAACTTGCTGTGTTTGCCCTTATCTTGTCTGGGTGCATCCCACTTAAGCACCAAATCCCTTATTTCAAACTCCTTCTTCCTAACCTTCCTGTCAAAGCACTGTTTGACCTTTTGCTGATGACTATGAGCTGTGTCCATCACCTGTTCCCTTATCTGTTGTACTTCCACCATTTGATGAATCCTTATGACCATATGATCTGACTCTCCTTCATAATCTTGAAAGAACTTCGCTACAGGTAAGGCGAGTTGAGTGGGAAAAACTGCCTCTATTCCGTAGACTAGCTGAAAAGGCGAGGTGCCTAGCGACTTATTCGTTGTCAGTTGATCAACCCATAGAGCGAATTTGAGCTTCGAATCCCAAGCCTTCTTATTGTCTTCCAATAATCTTTTAATGAGCTTCATTAGGATTTTATTGGAATATTTTTCCAGTCCATTTCCTTGAGGATAATAGGGGGTGGAGTGAATTAACAAGATCTTGAACTGCTCACAAAACTTAATTAGAGGCTCAGATTTGAACGAAGCAGCATTATTAGTGACAATCCTGCTGGGACAACCAAATTTGGCTATGATATCCTCTAGGAAGCTGATAATTACTTTGTGTGATGTACTTCTGGTGGGAGAAGCTTATATCCACTTGGTGAAATAGTTTGTTGCAGTCAGGATCCATCTGTGCTGGCCACTTGAGGGAGGATGGATTTCCTCGATGATGTCCAGCCCCCACTGTTGAAAAGGTGCTGAAGCTACAACAGGCTTCAGTGGCAGTGGTCTAAGCTGCTGCTTTCCTGAGAACTTTTGGCATTTGATGCAAGCTTTGATTTCTATGTAGACATCAACGAATAAAGTGGGCCAGCAATACCCATCCCTGAAGATTTTGTGAGCTGTGGTCTTCCAGAAATGATTCCCCCTACAAAGGACGCTAGGGAAATCAAACATAACTTTCTGGGCTTCTTGTGGATTTAGGCACCTTAAAAATACCCCTTGAGGGGCTTTCCAGTACAAGTTTCGGTCAATGAGGCAATATCTGACCACCTTGAGCTTTAAATCTCTTGCCTTACTCTTTCCCATTCCATTAGGAGGCTTCAACTCTTGCAGAACTTGCATAAAATAAAAAATATCTCTATACCAGGTGCATTCTGCTAGTGATAGGTCACTCTGAGAACCTTTGTTGGACGATTCAGCTTGCTAATTTTCTGAACAAGCATGAATGAAGCTAATCCCCAAGGCTTTGCAATTGGATTCAACCAGTATATTGGCTAAACCCTGCCCCTTTATCAACTTGGTGGGATTAATCTCCAGATCAAACTCCAGGATCTTGGCAATCCATTTACCTCTTCTCCCATCTATGTCAGGCTGTATAAGGATGTCCTTCATAGAGGCTGAAGGAACGTATGCAGTCACTTTTGAGTGCAAGACATAGACTCCGAAATATTTGAGAGATTTCACTAAGGCATAGGCCTGCTTCTCCATGATTTCGTACCAGAATTCTGCATCTCTCAATGTCTTGCTAAAGAACGAAATGAGTTGTTCTCGTCCTTCCTCATTTTTCTGCAATAAGACCACTGCTACTGTATCAAAAGAAGCAAAAGAAAAAATCAAGAAGTCCTTGGAATAATCGGGACTGATCAGCACAGGTGCCTCAGTCAATGCCTTCTTTATTTGGATAAAAGATTCTCTGGGTTCAGCAGTCCATTTTACTTCTTTTCCTTTCCTGAGCATGGCTGTGATGTGTTTCACCATCTCAACGAAATTTGGGATGAACCTCCTCAGAAAGTTAATTTTCCCTAAAAAAACCTGAACTTCCTTTCTAGATCGGGGAAGTGACAGGGTCTGAATTGCCTCTACCCTATTGGGATCAATCCTTACTCCTTCTGTTGATACTATATGACCTAACAATTTCCCCTCCTTCATAGAAAACAAATTTTTTTTGGGGTTTAATTATAGGCCAAACCTCCGACACTTCAAGAACACTTTTCTCAAGTGACAACAGTGCTCTTTGTCAGACCTGGAGAAGACTGTGATGTCATCCAGATAGATCACCACAAATTGATCTTTTTCCCCAATGAAGGCTATATCCATGGCCCACTGAAATGTTGCTCCTGCATTCATCAATCCAAAGGGCATTTTGGCATACATGAGTGTGCCCTAAGGAGTGATGAAGGCTGCTTTTTATCTGTCCTTGGGTATGACTGATATCTTGTTATAACTAGAAAAACCATCGATCATGGATATCCTGGATGCACCAGTTACCCTCTGCAATATGTGTTCCATGTTGGGCAGGGGATAATTGTCTTTCTTTGAGCTCCTGTTCAGGTTCCTGAAATCAACACAGAGCCTGATTTCTCCACTTTTCTTTCTTACCGGGACCAAATTGGCCACCCGTTCAGAATATCTCAAGGGGACAATGATTTGGGCATCTAAGAACTTCTTCACTTCTCTTTCCATGATAGGTAGCAACACAGGGTTTATCTGTCTTAGCTTTTGCCTAAATGGTTTAGCCTCTTCATTCAGTGGGATCTTGTGTTCAATGACATATGTGTCATATGTCTTGAGGTCTTCATAGGTCCATGCAAACACATCGACAAATCCTCTTAATAGTTCAGTGTATTTGGCCCTCTGTTCTTGGGTCAGGATGCTTGACAACTTGACGAACTTAGGCTCCTCTTGTGTGCCAATGTTGCACTCTGATGTATGAGTATTTCCTCCTAAAATCTTATCTTTTACTGCCACATCATTCCCATCAAACAGTCTTTCTAAAGGGACTAGTCCCCTTGGAATGTGATTACTGGGAAACTGAACAATATGGTGATTAACAATTTTATTTAAGAATACCTCAGAGTGAGGGTCGCCTTCGGGATCAGGGTCTTGCTCAATGTGTAATGCAGAAAATCATCAATGGACTGAAGAAATTTTTCGATTTCAAGATCGTCTTCGAATACCTTCCAATGCTTTACATTGTCTGGGATGGATGGCCTATATCTTATTTCGACCCCACATGGGATCTTTGGCGGCAGAGGGATCTAAAAAATACTAGCTGAGACAACTAAGGAATCGGCCAAAGCATTATCCTCCCTTGGGACAAAAGAACTGTTGAAAGCCGAGAAGGAATTATCAATCAGGTCCCATACCTCGTTCTTGTAACTTCTGAGCCGAGGATGCTTGGCCCGATAGACATTCCTGACTTGTTGGATTATCAATTCAGTGTCTCCGAACACTGCCATCTCCCTTATTCCCATTTCTTTTGCAGCCCTCATACCTAGAACAAGAGCTTCATACTCTGGCACATTGTTGGTGGTTTCAAATTCCAGCTTGTATGACAGGGATATGGTCTCTTGAGAAGGTGATATGAAAACCACTCCAACGCTAGCGCCTTCACTAGAAGAAGCTCCGTCGAAAAACATTTTCCAAATGGAGGTATTTGGAGGAGGTGTCCCATGATACAATAAGGGTTTCTTTCTGATTTGGAAAGGGGGTTCAGGAGCATTAGTGATCTGCAATAAACTAGTACCCAAATCAGTGTCAAGTGCAAAGATGGGATGATTGGTGGGGTTTTCTTTAACACTCACAATATAGGCTAGCTAGGATTMTCTATACAACCTCTTGTGTTCCSCTCCAAATATTGGAATGGTGGMATATGTGAGATCCAYCTGTAATGTTCCTCCAAGTCTTTTAATCYAAGACCTAGACAACARCATGCCAAACTTGGGGGGAACATCAGCTACCACAATGTCCATGACCACACTCTTCATTGGCAGCTGAAATAAAGAGACCACCAAGTCTTTGATGAATCCAAGACATTGCACCCTCCTTGAATCAAAAGAGTACAAATCATGATAAGCCTTTGTCACTTCTAGTCCCAATTCTTCCATGACTATTTTGGGCATAAGGTTATGGGAAGCCCCTGAATCCATGAGGCAATTATGCAACACTTTATCATGTATGTTTAGGGATGTGTAGAAAGGAGGGGATGAATAATATTTATCTTCTACCATGGGACCTAGGACGACTATAGGATTTTCATCTTGGAGGTTTATTGAGTCCATGGAAAGCTGAGGGGGCTTAGATTGTAGCAGCTTGGAGAGGGATTTTTTGAAATCTTCATTTTTAACTAGTTCGGAGAGGGGTACATGAATTCTAATCTTCTGAATCTCATGCTCAAAACTAAAGGAGGAGAGAGAATTAGGATCTTCCCTTACCTCGGAGACAGGTTGCTTGGCTGCTGGTGAAGCATTCTGAGTTTTATTTTCTTTAGTAGTAGTTGCTGCAACTTTAGTAGGCCTTTCCGCTATGAGGGGCTGATGTTGGCTATCAAAATTTCCATATTTCTTTTTTGACCTGAGATTGTATCTGTTAGGAGTTTTGCTGGCCTTTTCCCCTTTACTCAAATCATTGATTTGGGTGTTGATAAGGGATTCCTCATATGCAAATTGTGTCAAATGAGGAAAAGGGGAAGTGTCCTTGATGCAGTGGATCTCAGGGTCGAGTTCATCCACCTCCCCCCCTTCCTCATGAGCAACTAGGCCATTCTGGAGAGGGGTCTGAATCCTCTGATCATCCCTATCTCTGCCTCTTTGTTCCTTTGGCAAGGTCTATGGCATATTGTTACTAAACCTCCTGAAACCTATGTTATCAATATTGTGGGGGTTTCTGTACGTGGGATTCCCCTCTAACTCCCACCTCTCCATCCTAGCCAAAAGGGATTTCAGTACATTAGTTACCTCATTCGTCTGAAGGGGAAGGGGAGAGGGATGGAATGGGGAGGCCTCTGTTCTCCTCTTGGATACGTCTCTGTCAGCCTTATTCCTGAGTTGGTCAATAGCCAATATGTTAGACTCTATTTCCACAGCTGCATCCTGCATGTGAGCCAAAGTGGTGGCTCTCCTTTCCCTTAGCAGGAGGTAGAAATCAGGATCAAAAGCACTAGCATAAGTGATCTTTGCAGAGGATTCAGAGGGATTTATCTCGGTGGGGATCTTATTGTACATTTTATTAAATCTTTTGGATAAGTCAGAAACAAACTCTCCTTTCTTTCTCTTCAAAGACCCAAACTCAATCATGTAATACATGAAGTCCTTTTTGTCTCCCCATTGTCTCAAAAAGGCACTATCCAAAGCTTCAATCCCATCAATAGATCCAGGAGGGAGGGCCCTAAACCATTTTCTAGCCTCGCCTTCAAGACTATGGATGAAAATCCTCATCCACACATCTGCATGCATAATAACATGATCATCTGTAAAACTGTAGAAGGCTTCAAGGTGTTCTTTTGCAGCTATGTCCCCTTCACCTGTAAAATTGGGCAGCTGCTTGAGGTAACCATCTGCTGGAAAGGCATTGAGAGGCTGAGGTAACACAAGGGAAGCATTCCTAGCAACTATAATAGCCTCCATTCTGGTCATAGAGGGATTTTCTCCTGCCATAGGGATATTAGGTGGAGGAGAATTCAGAGGAGAAGGAGCTTGAAAAGGGGATAATGGGAATGAGTTTCCAGGTGAAAGGGGAAACAATGGGGGATTTAGGGAGAAGGCTAATGGGCTTGAGTCAGCAGATGCTTCTCTCAGTGCAGAAGTGGCAACAGTAACAAGAGGAATGGTAAAGCTAGGAGTGGGGAAATATTCTGTGGTCCTAGGTCCATGCCAAGGTATAGCTTCAGGGGAGGGGGGAGTGACAAGGATTTCTCCCTCCAATCCCAGACTAGGAGGGGAAAGCTCAGCAGGAACACTCCTGAAATTTAGGAAATGGGAAACTTTAGAAAATGGTTTGTTGCAAAGCTGAGGAGAAGAAAAAGGAGTTTCTATAGAAGGATACGACAAATTACATAGTTCGGTGGTGGGAGTTTCTCCTTCAGAGGCCTTTCCTTTTTTGAAAATCACTTCCAGATCAGCTTTAGGTGTAGCTAGAGGCAGCTGTGGATGGGACTGCGTGTGTCTGCCTCTGGAAGCCATAACTAAAACCGTAGGTTCGCTCCAATGGAGTCATCACAATGGAGTCACCAAGTGCACAATAACAATCTTCAAAGGCTCTGATGCCTGATGCACCTTTAGAATCAGAGGCTCAATGTCGTTCAATCTCGGGGAAAATTTTCAACTTCGTCCCCGGCAGCGGTGCCAAAAATGTTGGTGTTGGAAGTCACTCCTGGATTGCAGCAGGAGCAGAGCCCGACACCCATTAGTTTATGTCACGATTTTTTTATAGAGGGTGATCAAGTGGAGGAAAACTCAGAACAATATCGTTCTAACTCCGAAACTAGGCTGGACATGCACAGGTAGGTGAGGTCTTAGTTAAACTTCAGACAGTGAGTTGTAGTAAGGGTGAGTAGGAGGAAGACTTCTGTAAGGAAAAGCTGAGGGCTGCTGTAGGCATTGAGCTTTTGACAACTTGTAGAAGAAAAAATTGAACGTAAGAACTTCTTACGCTCAAATGTAGGCAACACTGGAGAATATAATGGTGTTACAATAAATCATTTATCTTAACACAATCACAATAATTCATGCGAATCAATCGATCATGAACTCTCTCAGTATGAGATGGAACTAGATGGAATAAGAAATCTGTTTGTTATAAAACAAGAAATTTCACATATCGATACATAACCAGAGAACTAGAGCGTATATTAAAACTTTACAATCGAGAGCTTTGCTCTACCATTGATGCCTACAAAAAATGGAAAAAATGCCTACATATACTTGGAACTGATTTCAGTGTTGAGAACATGATCACATCATGAGTTCAATTCTTGACGTCGAGGAGCTTCTTTGTCAGAAGGCACATGAAGACGTTGGGAAGACTACCCATGCAGTCATTTGTCAGAAAAAATCTCTGTCAGGATGGACTGACAGTCTGCCTCTGTGCTTGGTCCTTTTCCGGCCTTCTATTTATAGAAGGAGATGATGTCTAACCACCACCAACTACCTTAATAACTTCTTTTCTCGGAATGGCCTGGTCAACTATGCATTTGTAGGATGTGGTAGTCTGGCTTCTGCTGCTTCATTGAACTGCTGCGAGGGGACCCAAATGGCGGATTTGTGGATGAGACCCGGGTGAGAAGGATGAGGTGGTGAGGTGACACCAGATGATAAATGCCACAGGGTATGGATAGGGCACAAGTGGAAGTGTCAAGGAGCACGGGGTACAGGTGGGTGAGAAAGGTACAATGGAGGACATATGGCGGAAGGTGGTGAAGTGGGCGATGGAGACATGGTAAGAGGCGGGGACCAATGGGCTTAGGAGGCGCCACAGGAGCAAAGGGGGCTGCATAGAAAACCACTGCATTCTGGACTGTAGATTTGGGTGCGCAAATCCTGGCCGCCTAGATCTAACCGCTCCTTAATTTCATGCACTGAGAGTCTTCCCTAATGGATGACTGAGACTGCTCCATGATCAACGGTTGGATTCTCTTTCAAAGACCGACGACCACGAATATTTCATCATTTGAACAACTCTGGCCCTATGCGCTCACTTTCTTTAGTCATACTTTATACAACCCTGGCGCTAGGATCATGGGCCCAACATTAAAGGATCTTTTGCATTTTGCGACTCACGAGTTCGTGGGTCGAAGACCCTCAGCTCCTCTTTTCCAAACTCTTGTTACCCGAGATGGCGATATGGGTTTGGCTCCTTTCCTTGTCAGCGCCCTCCACACGTAACCGTTAGCTAGTGCTTAAGTGCTTGCGCCCTCGCAACTCATGACCTCGCGAGTTGGAGTGTCAAACTTTGGCATTCTCCCCTTGTGAAGTCCCGAGATGTGATGGTCAACGATGGTTGACTTTCCTTTGAACACTTCTCGTAACTTGCAATCTTGTGAGTTGGAGGGTAGAGCTTTCGTGCTCCCCTTTTACAAAGTCCCCAGACATGATATGGAGATACGGGTATAGATCTTTTTATTGTCAGCGCCCTCCACATGTAACCGTCGGCCAGTGCTTAAGTACTAGCGCCTTTCGCAACTCGCAACCTCACGAGTTGGAGTGCCGAACCTTGGCACTCTCCCTTCGTGAAATCTTGAGAGGCAATGGCTCCTTTCCTTTCAACAATTATTGTGACTCATGATCTCGTGCAACCAAAGGATATGGTCTGACCTCCAAACCCACGAATCCCGAGTTCAATAAATAATCCCATGCTTGAATGGATCGCGATCAACGACCCTCGTAACTTCACAAGTTCTCCACGGAGAATTTCGACCGTTCTCTTCGTTGAAAACTTCTACGTTATACTTGGCATGACTCAGTTGACTGCAATTACCCACCAACCATTGCTCTGCTTCATCGATGGATCCTTTCCGTTGAAAACAAAATGCCCGCTCGCTTGATTTTAAGCCTGAAAAAGGACTTCTTCTTTGTTTTGCGCTCGACGCTCAATATTACGCCCTTTGAATAAAACACAAATGAGGTTTTTAAACCCCATTTCTCTGCATTTTACACCAAGGGCCTGAAAATCAGAGAGAAAAACCCCCTTACAAGAAATATCGCTAACAGAAGCAATCTGTTTGCTTTTAGCTTATGCATGCTCCAAACATGTTAAAGTATATCTGATGGATGTAAAATCAACGTTTTTGAATGGGGAACTTGAAGAAGAAGTCTACATTGAACAACCAGAAGGATTTCAGTTGTCAGGAAACAGAGACTATGTGTGTAAATTAAAGAAGTCCTTGTATGGTCTAAAACATGCCCCTAGAGCATGGTAATCCATACTAGATAAGTATCTGCAGCAGGTAGGGTTTAGAAAAGGAAGTGCAGATAACAACCTCTACATCAAGGTAAGTCAAGGTAATATTTTATTAATTGAAGTTTATGTTGATGATATTATTTTTAGTAGTGATGATGACAGGTTAAGCCAGAAATTTGCAAAAGACATGCAGAATGAATTTGAAGTGTAGTTACTTGGAGAACTATCCTTCTTTTTGGGACTTCAGATACGTTAAAGAAACCAATGAATTTTTATTTCTCAAACCAAGTATATCAGAGAAATGCTAAAGAGGTTCGGAATGGAAGATTGCAAACCTACTATATGTGACAACATCTAGACCAGATGTAATGCAA
>ML777467.1:1535729-1548582 GCA_009831015.1 Picea engelmannii | reverse complement strand
TATTTACACCTAGCCAACGCAATGAGGATGAGAAACCATGCATAGTGAAATTCAGTTCCCTTCTCTGGGGCCTCTGTGCAATCATGTGAAAAATGGTTAGCTAAAAATGCCGCCCAGTTCATCTGAACCCCTTCCTTACATTTCTCTGCTGCTGAAATTACTATCGTTGGCACTTCGTCTCTATGACATTTGTGCAACATTTTGCAAGCCAAAACCTGCATCCTAAACTTGACATCCTTGTTGTTGATTCTCTTCACATCCATACCCCTTTTTCCTCTCAACGTGTCAAATTTTTCTTTCATGGCTTCAAAGAGGGCTTCCTCTCCCATTTTGTGGATCAATAATGTCGGGTCTTCTCTTTCTTTGCCCAAACTTGTGATACGTACAATTAGCACAATTTCAATCGATACTGGGGGATCAAACCATAATGTCCCCCCATGAACGCAACTGAGTAACACCTTTACACAAGAATTGATTTTCGTACTTCATACAAACTGTGGAATTTTGAACAAGTTCAGTATCCCTGCTTTATCCAAGCCTGACGCCCATTCCTGTGGATCTACCAGAATTGCTCCTGTACCTGGGGCGATCTTCATTCATAAATACTGATCCCTGGCCAACTTAGGGAATTTATGTGTATCAATCATATCGTGGTCCATAAACTTTAGGTTGAACACCTTCTTGAGCATGTCTTCATCACTACTGACGTCGACAATAAATGGTGCTATTGGTAATGGGAACTTTGCATTCACTGTTACGTTTATTGTGGGCACGCCATCCTTCCTTGGAGGTAAATAATATATGTGAAAAACTATTGGTTTTCACCAGAGTCAAAGTTCCGACTACCTCCTCGACCTCCACATCGGCTACTAGCCGCTTCAGTTGTTTCTTCGTTGCGATGGACGACCCTCCCATTCTCGGTGGTGCCATTCTACTTGTATGATGGACTCTTGGACGAGCTCTGTGTGTCTTTGCAGGTCATGTTAATGTGGCTTTGGTAGTTCGACTCTAGTCTTTCCCTCTTTCATGTAACAATGACTTAGAGTTTTCTGACCTCTTATTGTTCTTGTGCTTTCATTCCAAGTATACATGTCTCATCCTGCCTTAAATTCCTTGTCCAATCTGGCATCGTATTTGGTGAATTGGTAACTAAATGCTCCTTTATTTCCAAATCCGTCTTATGATTTCCCACTCATACTGCTGATATGTTTGTGATTTATGGTGTATTTTTATATTTAAGACTTATATGGTTTCCCACCTAGCTGTTGTTTCCTTGCCTTACCGCTTTTAACGGTCTTGTCATTTCCAACCTGTGCATTGGTTCTTTGTTATTTCACCTGTATACTTCGGAGTTGATCTCGACTGTGTCTTGTATTTTAACTTGGATCAATTTTTTTTCCGTGTATGATGATCAGTCCAACTGCGCAATTTCTGACACCTTAGTATTCCAATAGTCTTTTTCTTTTTCCGATATCTTCTTTTTATTTGTTTTCTCTCCTTTTTTTACTTTTTATGTATTTTTTTTTTCTTTTTTTCTAGTTTTTATTTGTTTTTTCCTATTTTTCTTGCTACTATGGTACACTTGCTATAATACAGGGGTTCTGGCGCAACTCAAATTACTTCACAAACTGTCGACTGTCTCTATAGGGTTTCAATTGACTCCCATTCACCATTCCTTCCAGGATTTTTCCGTCCAAGATTTCCAACTGCGCAACACCCGTCTCAGTTATTTGATGGATCACAAAGGGTCCCAACCAATGCATGCAAAAATTTCCTGGATGCTACATATACTTTATTTCATAGAGTAGTACCAAATCTTCGACTTGAAATTTATTTGGTTTAATGTGTCGATCGTGCCAAACCTTCTCTCTGACTTTTTGAACCTGCTGATGGAATCCTGCAATAAACCGATCCTACTCAAGATGAATTAACTGCTCCAACCACTCCTCTATCACTCTAGTATTTGAGAGCTCAATGATCATTGCAGTGCACAAGCTAGGTAAAATGAACTCCATTGGCACCACTACTTCCTGTCCATAGACCAACCATAAAGGTGTCTGTCTTGTCAACTTCTTACTTTTGGTTCTGTAAGACCATAGTACTGCAGGGTTTTGTAGGTCACAATCATCTCTTCCTACATTGCATATATTTGTCAAAGCATTCTCCAATATCTTATTAAAAGCTTCCATTGTGCCATTTGATTTTGGGTGATATGGTGTACTATTTTGATGATGAATCTAAAACTCCTCCGTCAATGTTGCAATTGTTTTGTTCAGAAAGTGTGTACCTTGATCACTAAGTAATATGCACATACATAAAAACCTCATGACTACATTCTCTAATAGAAACTGCGCAACAATGTCTACATACAATCAGTAACTGGTGCTACTTCCACCCACTTGGTCAAGTACTTTGTCACAGTGATGATGTATCTTTCCCCTGATCTCCTTGCTTGTGGATTGATCGGTCCTACAAAGTCAATGGCCAACTTATCAAAGGCTTGCAACGTAACCTATGGATTTAATGACATTTCATATCTCCTAGATGGTTTTCCCACTCTTTGACATACGTCGCAGGACTACCAATACTCCTTCGCATCTTTGTGAAGTGTAGGTCACCAAAGCCCCGCGCATAAAATATTTTGTGCCTTTGCTTTTCCTGTGTAATTTCCTACAACAATTCCATTGTGAACTTCCTTTAGTATAATCGACCTTTCATGTTCTAGTACACAATGCCTCAATATTCCATTTTCCCCTAACTTATATAATTTCCTTGCAATCAATTGATAATCTGTTGCTTTCACTACCAATTGGTTCTTCTACGCAACTATCATTTTGGAGGGGGCCATACCTGTACTTAGAAACTCCACAATGCCTGATAAGTAATCATCCACCATCCTTACTGCAAATAAATGCACATCTAGGAAATTATCATATAAATTATGTGCATCCTCTCCGGTCAATATGCATGAAAGATGATCTGGTCTTGCATTAAGCTTCCCTCGGTTTACTATGACCTCAAAGTCATATTCCTGAAATATAAAAACCATTTGCATATTCTTCCTCCTAATATGGGCTTGTTGAGTAAGTAATTTAATGCATAATGGTTTGTATACATATTGAAGTGGGACCCCAGTAAGTAGTTTCTGAACTTCTGTAGCACATAGACCATTGCCAATCCTTTCCGTTCTGTAGTGGTATAATTCATTTAAGATATACACAAATTCCTACTTGTAAACACAATTGGATGATTGATGTCCCCCTCTCCTGGTTGTGACAACATTGTGCTCAACTTTATGGATGATGCATCTACATGTACATAGAATTCATTGTTCCACTTTGGAAGGATCAAAATTGGTGCAGTTACCAATTTCTGTTTCAAAGTGTCCAGCCCCTCCTGGAAGTCCCCATTCCATTGAAACTTGGATTCCTTGTTCAATAACTTTTCCATGGGTGTTGTAATCTGCACATATCCTTTGATAAATTTCCTGTAATAACCTCTATGACCCAATGTTTCCCTCAACTATTTGATTGATGTTGGATGCCCAAATCCATAATTACCACAATCTTGGATGGATCAACCAATAGTCCTTGTCTTCATACTACATGTCCCAGTAGAATTCCAAACGACGCGCAAAATATACACTTCTTTAAGTTTAGAAAAATATGACACTATCTGCATCGCTCTAACATGAGCCGAAAAACTTCTATACGATCCTATAGTAACCTGAACACCGTCCAATCATCCAAATAAACTTCCATAAATTCATGGATGAACTCCTTGAATGGTGCCACTACTACTCTAGAAAACACAACAGGGGCATTCTTCAATCCAAATGGCATAAATTTACACTGATAACTGACCCACTCTATCACAAAAGTGGTTTTTGTGTCTATCCTCCTGTATGATTCTTATCTAACGGTACCTAGAGAATCCATTTGTAAAATAATACGTTTCTTGACCTCCTATGTTTTCCAGTACTTCATCCATGAATGGTGTTGGGAATGGATCATGTAATCATGTGTCATTCAATTTCCTTAGATCCATGCAGATTCTGATTCCTCATTTCTTCTTTTCCTACACCGCCATTGGGATAATCCACTTGGATTCTTCTACTAGTTCAATGATTCCTACATCTAGCATCTTCTCTATCTCAGCCTTGACCTTATCATTGTACCTTGGGTTTAACTTGTAAGGTCTCTATCGTACTAGCCTAGTTCTAGGTTTTAGTGGGATATTAATTTCACCTAAGCCTCCTGCTATCCCCTTCATCTCTGAAAATGTTGTTGGGAAAAAATCCTGATATTCCCGCAATAAGTCTGCAACCTTCTCAATTTTCTCATCATTCTAATAATCTCCTATCTGTGAAAACTTTGGATTCTTCGTTGTCCCAATGTTGACCTTCTTTGTCTTTATAGGCTATGTGTACGTGAAGGATGCAAGTTCTAACCCTTCTACTACCCGTGTTCCTTCTGTATCAGGTATTTGTACATTCCTGGGATCCTCTTCCTCGTACTCTTCCTTCATTACGTTATAACATTCTGATAGCTTATGGATAATCAGCTTGGATTTATGCACATTTCATATGGGTACTACTTTCATCATCTCTGCCTCCGAGAATATCTTTGTTGGAATTACCTTTAGTGCTGTATATATAGATGGATATTCATGTTCAAATGTGAACGTGATTTTGAATCTCCGGATCAATTCTTCCCATCTTGTTGTATCCCTGCACATCTCCAATTCTAAATAAAAATTCTTTGGGATTGTGTCCAATGTGTGTATGAATATGTGCGTCCATTCTGTTTCCGATACTAAGCACCATAAATCCCTACATCTTTCCACATGACCTGCTAGGTCACTCTCTCCTATGTATTTCTGAGCAATTTCTACTTCCTCAGAGCCAAAGCATATCTACATTAGTCTACTGCATTGTGACCAG
The DNA here is from genome assembly GCA_009831015.1 of Picea engelmannii. Classification (NCBI taxonomy): domain Eukaryota; kingdom Viridiplantae; phylum Streptophyta; class Pinopsida; order Pinales; family Pinaceae; genus Picea; species Picea engelmannii. The sequence goes on along the minus strand of ML777467.1, from coordinate 1,543,640 downwards.
TATTTCATTCCCTTTCTATGCACATCCCACCATTTAGCTAGAGTTTCCTTTAAGATGACCTACAGTGGCAACAACCTCTGTTGTTCGAGTACCTGTAACTCAAATGATTTTATAAACATTCCAATCTTAGTTAGTCCATTGTACCTGGGTGGGTCACATAGCTCCGTTCCAATCGAGCACAAGGATCGATTTATACGTGCACATCATCTAGTTGACACTTCACGCATCCTCTGGTGCTAATTCTCTAGACCATCTTCTGAATTTGATGCACACAAAATGACACTTCTCCAACTCATCACACCGTCTATATTTAGGTTGATCTAATTCTCCATATGTGCAGTTAGATTGTATAAGTTTCCAATGTCATCCTCTCATGTTGGTTTTGTGAATCTCTTTCCTTATGATGGGTCCAAAGGTGCAGTAAATTTTAGATCCCCAACCTCAAATATTATCTCCCTCCTTTTCAAGTTAATAATTTCCTAGTTCTTGAAGGCCCATTCTAGTCCCATCAATGCTGGTTATGGTTGACCATCATATACTATCTCAATAAATTCAAAGTTTGCTATGTTGTGCACCCCATCTATGTTCACAGATACTCCTGTCAATCGCCCAAAAAGGACTATCTTATGTTGATTCATGATACTTAACTGAATAGGGGACCATACTAGCTCAGATTCTGCCATCATCTCCCATGTCTTCTTAGGTAGCACATTCACATCAGGCCTTAAGTCCAAGATAATATTATATACATCATACTCTCCAATCTGCACATTGAACCTGGATTCTCTATTGGATATCTTCCTGCACCATACCTGTTTTAACATTATTTGTCTCTTCCTTTTGCACAATGATCAATCATGTCATATAATGTACTTAGTGCAATCCTATATTTCATTAGTTCTACACAACTCCTTAATAATTATGTTAGTGTACTTACCTACGCCATTGGCTTCTCTGGCACAACTTTATCTTCTATCCGAGGCAACGATGATGTTGATTCTCCCCCTTGTTGTCCAAGTATTTATTTTCTAGCTCTCTGATATGTCTCTTTCTCCTATTTTGGATTGAATGATGGTATAGGCATAGCTGAATTCCTTACCCACTACTCAGTCTGCTTTCCTTGATTCATCATATCAGTCCCTGTTCTAACTCCTCCACACGTAACAACTGCTACTGTGGGTCCTTCATTGCATCTTTCAACTAATATCATCTGCACATTCTGATTCATATTTTGGTTTGGGTTTCCTCTAGCCTACCACTTCACAACTAATTGGGGACAATATTTTGTCGAGTGATCTATTTCTCTACAATATGTGCATGTTGTACATGGATTCTGGAAATCATGGGCCACGTTTCCAGGTTGATTACCGTTATAACAGATAATCGGTCCTCATCCTCCTCTACCAAAAGTCCCTCTACCTTGGCCTCTACCAAAAATTCCTCTGTTCCCCTAATTGAAACCTCTTTGACTGTTATATTGCACACCAACCCTCTACGACAACATTCTCTTCTTGGATCTTGTACATATCCGATGCGCACTCCCTTAGTAGGTCGAGCAAATGACAATCCTTCTCTTCATGCCTTACCGACTTGAATTTTTTTTTATTTTTTTTATTTGGTGTACTTTGATACTTCTGTACTAATGGAAACTTAGTGGGGTGATGGCTCCATTTCTTTCATATCTTGCAATATCCCCCCCTGGTAGTGGATTCGATGCTTCAATTTCCAAATACTGCACAAATGTTGAGCATTTTTCCTTATGATGAACCTCCATCCTACACTTGGTACACCAGACTTGTTCTCGTTTCTCCCTTCCTTTGGTAAGCTCGACCAATTGAATTGTTAATGCATCCAACTGCGTCTGAACTTGTGCCATTCCTCCAATATCTCTTGCTGACGATGCCTCTAGTTTCATTGCAATTTCCAGATCCTCTGGCTGTGATGTAACCTTGTGTTGAATTAGGGGCCTATGAATGTGTGGTAGAAGTCTTGCAATAAACCACTCTTAATATTGTTGATATGTAATTGGGAACGTCAATCTCCCCATCACAACCTTAAATCCCTGATCGAAATCCCATACTGACTTTGTTTGTACATATTTGATCTCTTTCAGTTTGGTGATGTACCATGACTATGAATTTGGATTTTTGAACTCCTTTAGGAGTGCTTTCTTGATCTCTTCCAAATTCCTATTCTGTCCTATAGGCCTAATACTTTGTAACTTCATATACCATACTAGCGCATGACCTCTAAATGTTGTTTCTAACTATACAATCTTCACAGACTCGTCTTGTATCTTCTTAGTGACCCAAACTATTTCACAGATAAACAAGTGTTGTTCCAGATCCTCTGACCCCACTCCATCAAATTCCGGAAGACTAAGAGTATTATCTACTCCTTCCATATTGGGTTGTGTAGTCCCTTCTCTTGCTAATGTTGGCAAACTTTGATTCAGATTTTGACTCTGCGTACTACTCCCACTATTCCAATTGCTATTATTGTTTCCTCCTTGAATAACTATGATGGATTTTGACAAGTCTTAAAATTTTATCTTTGATTGTGGTGGCGCACACGAGGTAGTGGATTCAACGAATGATCCTATATGAGTAGGACTTACCGCCCCTTCCTGACACTCCTCTTATTATCCTCCAATATATGGTATCTCCATGATTTATACTTGTGCACAAGGTTCTCTTTCCTCTGGTTCACTCTGCAACTCTTATCTCCTAGCCCTAGTCTTTTTCCTTTTGTACCTCTTTCCTCCACGCAACTCTCCAAAATTGTACTCTTCCTCTGGTGTACTACCTTCTTGCATCCTCAATCCCTTCCTTCCTTTTTCATTGCTTACTTCCTCCTCCCAGATGATCCTCCTGTCATCCTACGATTCCCCCTATGCGTGCAAAGCCCTTTTAGTTGTTGAACTTCATTATCATCACATGTTTTTCACATAACAACATTTTTATCCACGTATTTGACAATTTAAATAACCTTTCGTGCAGACCTTTGAAAAAATCTCTTTCTGCAACACTGTATGATTCAATGCAATCTACTGCAAATTCAGTAACATAACACCCTAATACACTATCCAACCGAAAATCAATTGCTCGAGTAGTTGGGTTACTTACCGAATTCAATTGTTTGACCAATTTAGGAATCCAATTCTTTGGTGATGTAGCATTAAACCTTCCTATTTTTTCTACTAACCTTTCTAGCCACTCGGTCACAATTGTTGGAAATTCGCCAAAGAAAATTTCATGCAGATCTGTGAACACATACCTTTGCATCCATTGATTGTTGCTTATCTAAGGGTTCCTATTCTGTTGTTGTGAAAATTCCTGTTATTTTCGTTCTAACCAGTTCATGATCTCCTTCTTAGTTGGCCTCCAAAACATTCCCTTAATTTCAATTTATTGGTCTCGAAAACAAAACCACTTGTTGGCTTAGCTCTTTTGCGCATGGGTTGTAAGACCAAAGGTTTGGTTTATCTATGACCAATAAACCCACCAGATACTATCCCTTTCGGCATAAACCTCTTCCGCATATGAAGTCTCACCCGAGGTATCTATTGGGACTACAAGAACTAGGCTTCTGCAGTAGTAAGGGAAAGGGAGATAGATGATTGATTCATTCTTTTATATTTATGCGGGCGACTCAGCTCTAGTTAGTATTACTTCCTATGATTTAGATTCCTTTTCTTAACATATTTCCGATTTTTACAAATATTATTCATAGTCACAGTCATGAATATTGTGCTATCATTAATCCATAAACTAAGTCTAGTCTATGAAGCATAACAACATCATTCATAAGAATGCATAGACAAGTAGATAACACAAGACACAATATCACCTCTAAACTCTCTCTTTATTCATCTTTCATATTACCAATTTACTATTACATTCATCACTCACGCATAATCTTTTAGCCTCTCTTCACCTCTAATCTCTCAACCCGTTACATATTTATACCCAAAATCTAGGGTTTAAATCCCTAGACTATTTATCCAAAAAATAGCCCATTACAATGCATGACATGGCCAACTCAGTTAACTAGTTGTTTGATTGCTTTCTTCTGCTTTTCACTCTTCATGCAAATTTTCTATTGTTCTTCTATTTCTAGAATGTATTTCTATCATCCTTCTTTCATGCTTTATTCTCTCGCTCTCTTTCTTTATTCTTCTATCTATGCATTGTCTTCCTCCTACGTGATTTCTTCCTTCTGCGCACTTACTTCCTTTTGTACACTTTCCAGTGGAATGTGTCTTAGCTACGTGCTAATTTCCTTCCTCTACGCACTTTCCTTATACTTAAGTTTTTCTCCCAATATTGCATCCAAAACTTCCCTTCCAACACATAGATATGTACATGGAACAATCATGAATTGTTTAGGACTGAAAGGGAGATTATTTTGAAAACTCAGGGAATCATTGTATGGCCTAAAGTAACTAGACAATGGTATAAGATATATGTTTCCTTCATGGCGAGCCAAAGTTTCTTAAGAAGTGAGCATGATCATTTTGTTTGTGGAATATTCATTATCTTGGTGTTATGTTGATGATATGCTTGTTACAAGCAAAGCTTGGTTGATGTTAGCAGGTTAAAGGCTCAGTTGGTCATGATGTTTTAGATGAAGGATCCAGGAGAAACAAAACAAAGCTTAGGCATAGAAGTATACATAGACGAGAAAAATGGTAAGTTGTGGTTGTCACAAGTCTATGGAGAAGATATTGATGAGGTTCAATATGAATATTGTGAAACCGATAAATATATGTTTAGCTTTCCATTGTAATATTTCTTCAAGTTTATGTCCTTGTAGTAAGGAAGAAAAGAATTATATGTCTCATGTACCTTATGAAAATGTAGTAGGATGGTTGACATTTGTGATGGAATGTTCAAATATTTCACATGAATTTGATGTTGTTAGTTGTAATATTCCATAGATAAAATAGTATGCAGAACAAAAATAATTAGCTAGAAATGGCATATAAACATTGATATAACCAGAACAACATCACAATAATACCATAATAATACCAAAATAACACCAGAAAGAGAACTTTGATTACTGAGAGCAATGTTCACTTGCCTCTTCGAGGGGGAAACCTCCAGTAGAGAAGATCTCTATTAAAATAATAACCAAGAAAAAACTTCTCATACACTCTATTCCTATTTATACTAAACCTATCTATCAAAAGAATAATCTAGAGGAAGATCCTTCTAGAAGCAGAAGATTCTATTAGGTGTTCTTACATTTGGCTTATTCCTCCTTATTCCTAGGCCTTATTAATATTGACCTTTATTACATGGAAATATATTATTATACCCACTTGAGGGGTTAGGTAGGTTAGGTACTTAGCATGCCCTCCCTCCCCCTTAGAATCAACCTTGTCCTCAAGGCTTGAGAAGAGGAAATTGTTGCGGAATGGTAGCGGGCTCCTAGGTGGCATCTATTGGAGTTGTATCTTTCCACTGAACTAACATTTCCTTGATGGTACACTGACGAAGGCAATGCTATTGCTGGTCCAAAACTGCTTATGGATGCAACCAGATGGATCCTTCTTCATCCAACTCGGGAATCTTGGTTTGAGGGTGGCACTTAGTTCCAATCACCTTCTTTAAGAAAGAGACATGAAAAACAAGATGGAGCTTAGAATGATTGGGTAAAGCTAATTGATAGGCCACTCATCCAACGCGCTTGATAACTGTATAAGGACAATAAAATTTGGGTGCTAGTTTCTGACAATGTTCAACATTGAGTGAAGTTTTCTTATAACGTTGCAGTTGAAGAAATACATGATCTCCTTCAGCAAATTTTCGTTCTGAGCGACCTTGATTGGCTTGTTGCTTCATGCGATTTTGAGCCATGACCAAATTCTCTTTGAGGGTACGAATAATAGCCTTGCAGACTGTAAGTGTTTGGTCAGCCGCCTAGACCTTCGATACACCTAGCATGTAGGAGAGAATTGAAGGTGGATTTTGGCCATATACTTCTTCAAAAAGAGTCATGCGAGTAGTTTAATGGTAATAAGTGTTGTACCACCATTCAACTAATGGTAACCATTGAGCCCATTGATTTTTCCTTTCAGATGAAAAACACCTCAAATAAGTCTCCAAACACTTATTGGCGACTTCAATTTGACCATCAGTTTGGGGATGATAGGCATTGCTGAGATGCAATTGGGTGCTCTGGAGTATGAACAGGTCTTGTGAAAAATTTCTGGTGAAAGTTGGATCTCGATAAAAAACAATACAAAGAGGCATGACATGAATCTTGAAGATATGATCCATGAAAATTTGAGCCACAATTGATGTTGTAAATGGGTGTTGAAGAAAACATAAATGAGCATACTTGGAAAGACGATCCACAAATAGCATGATGGCAGAATTATTTCATGATTTAGGTAATCCCACAATAAAATCCATAGATATGTCCGTCCAAATAGCGGGTGGAATCGGAAGTGGTTGGAGTGTGCCAGGAGGTTTGATGGTTTCTCCTTTGTTGCATTGACAAACATCACATTCTTCTACAAAAGTGTGAATGTCCTTTTTCATACCATCCCAGAAAAAAGAATGTTTGTTATGGTCATATGTTTTGATAAACCCTGAATGCCCAGCTGTGGGAGTAGCATGAAGCTCATAAAGCACCATGGATTTAAGTTGTAATTGTTTACTTAAATACAAATTGCTTTGTAGAAAAGTTCATCGTTGTGCCAAGAGTACCCTCGGGAAACTGGAGAGTTGGATTTCAATTTTTGGATCATATGCGATATTTTAGGATCATGTATCCATTCTTGGTGCATAGCTTGGAGCCAATATGGTACAATGAAGGAGAGGGAAAAAATGGACCCTTCATCTTCATATTTTAGAGAAAGAGCATTAACAACCACATTTTCTTTTCCTTTCTTGTAAATGATCTCATAATCATAACCAAAGAGATTAGTTACCCATTTTTGTTGCTCTGGGGAGGAAGGTGATTGCTCTAGAAAATACTTGAGGCTTTGATTATCTGTCTTAATTTGGAAGCGTTGCCCCAGGAGATAAGGGCGCCAGAGATCCATTGCATGCATAATAACCAACATTTCCTTTTCATAGATTGATTGGCCCAAATGGCGTTTAGACAATTGTTTTCTAATAAAGGCCAAAGGTATGCCTTCTTACATAAGGACAACTTTGATTCCTCTGCCTGAGGCATCGCATTCGAGGACAAAGGTTTTTGTGAAATCAGGAAGGGCCAAGACCAGAGTAGTACACATAGCTGCCTTCAAAGATTGAAAATATTGATCCGCTGTGAAAGTCCAATTGAAAGAATTATTTTTAAGGAGAGCAGTGAGAGGGGCCGCAATCTTCCCATAATTATGAAAAACTTGCGATAATAGCTGGTTAAACCCAAAAAACCACACAAGCTTTCGATAGTCTTAGGGCGATTCCAGTCCTGCATTGCTTCAATATTTTTAGGATCCACCTGGACACCAACCTTTCCAACAATATGACCCAAGTAATCTACTTCTGAGGCTCCAAAGGAACATTTAGAGCGATTGAGGAAAAGTTGGTGCTGCGAGAGTAGATGGAGAATTTGATCCACATGGGAAAGATGAATTTGCCAAGTTTTACTATAGATGAGAATATCATAAAAGAAAAATAAGACAAAATGATGGAGAAAAGGATGGAAGACATGATTCATGAGAATTTGGAAGGTGGAGGGGGAATTACACAGGCCAAAGGGCATGACCAAAAACTCATAGTGACCCTCGTGATTTCGAAAGACAGTCTTGGGTATGTCATCTTCTTGCATACGTTGTTGATTAAGGTTGGTTGTCATTGATGTCAACCCTTGAAGAAAGCCCCGTAGCACAAAGGTTTGGGTAATGGACCCGATATTGTTTGATGTAAATATGACTCATTATTTTTTTGT
>ML777467.1:1497419-1511382 GCA_009831015.1 Picea engelmannii | reverse complement strand
AGGTGGATATTGGTGGCCACCCACCTATTCCACTTGGACCCCCACCATTGCTTCTTTCAGTTTTTCAGTTTCCGCACAATTTACTATTTTTAGCAGTTTTTCGGGTCCTAAACTTCCGGAGCCGTTTTGAGGCCTTAAACGACGTTTTTTTGGGAAAACATAGAGAAACATGGATCATAGATCAATGTTTCTCACCCAAAAGTTGTATTCCTCAAATAGATCTTTCTAACGAGGTATAGAACGCGTAAAACGAAGATCGTATGCCAAAGTTACATCCCCGGGAAGTTGATGTACCAACTTACCCAAACGGGGCCCATAGTCTTGGCGTTTCATCTCCTAGGGTTAGGTCTTTGGATGTTTAGGGTTTTCCATTGTTTCTCAATAATAATAGGCCTTCGAGCCTCATTGTAACACAATTTAGAGGCCAGTAGCCGCCACATCTCTTCTTAGAGATAAGCTACCAGCGCCCTAGCTAGTTTATTTCTATTCTGTCTGTAAGCATATTTCAGTCATTTGTTATTAATGAAATGAAGTCTTATTTCCACTGCATCTCTATGTTTATGTGTATTTCTATATTTCATTGTGTTCCTACATAAATCCGGATCATCATCTTACCATTTTCTCTATAAATTGTTTTCTAGAATGATTAAGATAGAGAAACATGGAGGCTACTGATACAACATATCAAGTTACCTATGATAGAAATTTCAACATCTGGGTCATTGTATTTTGGGAGATACAGTCTATGGAAGATAAGATTGTTGGCTAGTTCTGGAACTAGTATCAAACAAGTGTTCAGGGTAAAAAGGTCACAACTTCTTCATAGAAGATCCAAATTTAGTGACACAAAATGAATTAGATAGAGTATAGTCCATAGTATGTTTTGTGTTATTTGCATATCTAGATATCAAATATTCCGTGCATGGCATGCTCTACAAGTTCTCTCTCTAGAATAAGCTAGAATTCAGCGAGGTCTGCCATTTTTTCTATAACTCCTTTTCTAGGAGATTCCAAGCAGTGAAACCTGGAGAAATTGTAGAGAAAATATTGAATAATATTGTGTACAATTTTCATACCTTTATTCATTACAGGTACATAGTTATTCTTGTTGATCATTAATGTTTGTGACTAATACAAAAACTAGTCTCGTGAGAATAAGGTAAAAGTTTGATGAAGATGTTATTCTCTTATTGTTGAAGTTGAGGAAGGTCTGCAGGTGTGTGATAACATACAATAGGTCTTTTACATAGTTACAAGTATGTTTATATGCATGTTTTGAGAGTTACATGTTGATGATGTTATGGTGTATGGCATGATTGAGGCATATCATGAGTGATATGATGCTTGGCTGAGACATATATTTAATGTATTGGTTGAGGTTGATTCAGAATATATTTGCAGAACGAAATGAATACATATTATTATCAAAAGATGCTTAACACAAAATAACATATATACAGTAAAACGAGTTTCTATTCAATATGAAAATAAGCTGAAACTGTAAAATGCAGCGGAAACAAGCTTGCTAGAATGGTGGCAGCTTATATCTGAGAAGAGATGTGATGATTGTTCTCATTCACAAGAAGATGATTACAATGAGGCTCTGAAGGAATTTTTAAAATAAAAAGGAATGTCAAAAACCTAACCCAAGGAGATGAAGCACCAAAAGTCATGTGGGCCTCATTTGGGTAAGTTAGTACATCAACTTCCCAGGGTCGTAACGTTTCTATACAATCTCCGTTTTAGGTGCACAATAGCCCGTTGAAAAGGTCTATTTGAGGAATACACATTTTTCTGCTATTTATCAGGTGTCATTATGATTGTTGTGATCCCTAAAAAAATTTGTTTATGGCCTCAAAATAGCCCCACAAGTCAGGGACCCGAAAACTAGGGAAAAAACTGCCAAACTGGAAAACTGCCAAAATGAGCTAGTTGGAATAGGTGGGAGGCCACCGACATACATATGGATCAGAGGTATATCTCGGTGTTGATGGTACACATTTGAGACATATGGTTGGCACATATTTGAGACACTTTTTTGGTACATACTTGAGGCAGATGGTTTGAGGTACATGATTGGATGCATGTCTTGTTGATGTTGGTATAATCCTTGTTGAGGAATAACTTGGTTCTTAGTTTGGCACATGATTGAGGTGCATGTTGGACACTTTATGTTGGCATAGTTCTTGAGGAAAACATTAGATATATTTTCATATTGGTGGCGGTTTTCTGCATGGGTGATATGTATGGTTGGCACACGGTATGGTAGATGTGTTGATGATGCAGGTTTGGTGCATGGTTGATGCACTTGTTATGGTACACGGTTGATGGTATAGGTTGAGTTACAGTTTGATTCATGGTTGATGCATGGTACATGTTAGTACTTGGTTGAGACACATATCTTGTGATGGTATATGGTGATCTTGGTACATGCTTGGTAGAGACATGTGTTGGTGATGTTGAGAATATGGTTTGATATATGCTCTTAGTGATATTGGCATGAGTTACATGTGGATGAGAGTGGATCTAATTTTGTAGATGAGACAATGATTGGTTGGAAATTTTGATGTGATAGTGGAAGTGATAGTGACAATGACATTGATACAGACAGTGACATTGATAATGACAGTGACAATGACAGTGATTGTGATAGTGATAGTTGGTCTACACTTATATTTCAGGGTGGAAGAACAGGGAAAGGAAAGGGGGTTTTAGCCTCCTTCAGGTTGGTGCTGGAGAACATAGGGAGTTGGAGCTTCATTCAGGTTAGAGCTTGAGAATCAGGTGGTTGTAGCCTCCTTTTGGTTGGAGCTAGATAATTCAGGGAGTTGTAGCTTCCTTTAGTTGGAGCCTATAAATAGGGGGTTGTAGCCTCCTTCCAGTTGAAGCTGGAGAGTTAGGAAGTTGTTGCTTCCTACGAATGAATTCTTGATATATATAAGAAAGCATTATGTGGTTTTCTCCCATTTGGGTTTCCACGTAAATACTGGGGTCCTTTGTATTGGATGTGATGATGTTGATGTGATTTTGTTTATGATTATATGATCATGATATATTGAATGCAATCATAGATGATACATTGATGATAAACTGTTGAACATTGTTGATAAATTGAAAGAATATATATTGTGGTTAAAAGTGGTATAAAGTGCTCATATTGATTCACCCCCCCTCTCTCAGTATTCCAACAATTGGAACCAGAACAAGTTCTTTCGGGAAACAATTTGACCACTGGAAGGTAGATCGTGGAGTACAATATGAATGGAGTACCAATGTTCAATGGTCAGAATGGTTTGGACTATGAGCCATGGAGCAGAAGAACAAAAACATTTTTGCAGTCACAGGGTTATGATATTTGGTATTTAGTTGTTACAGGATATAATGGTCCAAAGAAACCAAATATTGCCACCAAGAAGGAATTGAAGAAGAACAACAAAATAACACTCGATTCAGTAAAAGACAAAGTGGGAAAATGTTTATCAGCAAAATAACTCTAGGAGAAGCTACATAATCTCTATTTTTCTTCCATCACAGAGTCAGAGAATGCCAAAGAAGATGCATGTACAAAACAAGAATAAATATTTTCATCATGTCAAACATATTCAGAAGAATAAGAGTGCGAAGAGGCATAATTCGATTACAAAGAAGAATTTCTCGGTGCAATAGAATGTTTACATAATGAAAAAAGGAAAAACAAGTCACTCCAGGAAGAACTAAAGGAAAAAGAAGAATCTAAGAACACCAACTCCAAAGAAGTCAAGTAGATGATCATGATGCTAAAAATCCATCTAGAAGAGGCCATAAGGATTAAATAAACTCTCGAAGATCAGCATGAGTGTTTGTAAGCCAAAATAGTATCATAGAAGGAAGAAGTAGAAGAGAGAGAGAAGATATTGACAGATCATCTCAAGGAAAGAACTAGGGATTTTAATCATCTTGGAGTAGAATCCAGTCAACAAGAAAGAAAACTTGAAGAAGAGATAATCACCTCGAAGATCCAACTTGAATAAGCAAAGAGAATGAAAGAAGTCATGAAATCTCAAATAATAAATAAAGAAGAAGAGGTTGAGAAGCTTGAAGAATAAATTGTCACACTAAGAGTAAAAGTCATCAAGATCAACACAAATATTGAAGAGAGAGAAACATCCACATCATACGTAGATAATGTTGAAGAGAAGCCCTCCAGGTTGCTAGAAAAGAAGAATGAAGAAAATAGTAAGGGTTACATAGAAGTACTCAAAGGAAGGAATCATGGTCAACAATAATCAAAGAAGAATGAGTATAATATAGATACATATTCAACAAGACCCACCACATTTAGGAAACAAAGAAGCTTCAACCATAATGAAGGAATCCACAAAAGAGAAGATCATGATAAACCAAGGCATGAATTTAGAAGGACTACACCACAAAGAATATCATTCACTCCGAGGTATGTAAATTTATTTTATGGTCATTGTTTTTATTGTACTAAATTTGGACATAAGGTTTCATATTGCAGGGCCTATGGAAGAAATGTTCAAGCAAGAAATGCCTATATGGCCCCACATAACATTGAATGTTACAAATTCCATAACTATGGATCGATAGCTTGTGATTGTAAAAGCATGATGGATAATTCTATGAAAGAGAACACTCATATCATATATAAGAAAGTATGGAAAAAAAAACAAAAATAGGTGAATAAAGACTAGGTCCTAGAGATCGCAGGATTTGCAGTAGTACAAGAAAGAAAAGAAGAACAGGTGAATAAAGAAAAGACACAAGATATTGTACTTTCAGGAATTGTAGTCTAAAAAGAATAAGTCATAGTTCATAAATATGATGAGTATATAGATGAAGAGGAAGACTACTCTGCATCAAAGAGGGTATTTTTCTGAGCCATCTGGCTTGGAGACTTCTAGTAAATATGTATGTTGAACATGAGGAGTCCATGTAGTAGACACTACAGATCAGGGAACCATATTTCAAGAAGTATGAAGTCTTTGCAAAGAAATATTCAGAGAAGTTAGATAGTAGAAGTACATAGTAATAGACTGATCAGTTGATAATTTTTGTTTGCAAATAGGTATTAGTTATTAGGAAGAAGTTTATAATTTTATTGCATGTATGTATTCAAGTAGGGATATCTTCAATACAGGTTGTTCCAGACATGCAGAGTTTGATGAGAAAATAGATCAAATCAATGGAAATATTGGATTATGTCTGATCAATAGGAACATGTGCTGATCAATTGTATTATATTCAATAGAATTCTTTAGAATGGTACAATGACAGATGGGTCACTAATTTGGAAAGTTGAGTAGCAGGGTTATGAAAAATTTATGACATATGGACATAGATGGATTCGTGAGATGCTTAGAAGGTACAAGAAACATGGGTCAGATGCATAAAAACATATATACAATTGGAATAAGTGGAATCAATTAGTCATAGAAAGGAAAAGCAATGAAAGACACAACAAAACAGAGAAAGAGAAATTGTCAGTAGAAGTTACATCATCATAAGGACATTATTGAATAGTATACTCAAGTGAACATGACAAGTGAACGAAGAAATCAAATAATGAATGATTTTTATATATGTCAGTGAATTTCAAGAGGAAGAACCAATGGACAATAAGTAGTACTAGAAGAGAGGAAATGATACATTTCAAAGGTAGCTATACATCTTGCAGAGAATAAAAATCATCAGAGAGAGAGAGAGAGAGAGAGAGAGAGAGAGAGAGAGAGAGGAATATCAGTAGCATGTAGTCAGGGGGAGACATACCCACATGGGAGATATTGTTTTACCCATGATTGATTACAACAGGTAGAGTGATAGGAGGAGACATATCGACAGGTGGAGTTACCCCTTTTAGTCAAAGAGAGAGAGAAAGAACAAAGGCACGAAGACAAAGGAGCAACCCCAAGGAGAAATACCCTTTTCCATTGATATCAAAGGGGGAGAGATAGAAACGTTGATGAGGAGCGATGATCATAGGGGGAACATGAGCATGAGTGTTGTCATGTCTAAGTGTTGTCATCAATGTTAGTTTTTCCATCAATTCCAAAGGGGGATATTGTTGGACAATTGGTTTGGATAGATGGTTGTCATTGATGTCAACCCTTGGAGAGTCATATTGGAGATTTATGTCAACCCTTAGAGATTGATGTCAACCCTTGGAGAGGTCCAGAGATGTTGGACAATTGATATAGTTGGGTACATTTGATATAGTCTACATGTATCCCCATATGTATGGTTATGGGACCCGACATTGATTAAGGAATAACGACATGAAGGAAAGTGTAATTGCAGGTAATACTATCATATATGGATATTACACATCATGTCATTTCCGATGATATGTGGTACGCCACATAGTTCCTCACGGTTAGGGAGATATGGACTTGTGAAGTTGGAAGCCCTAAATAATGGGAAAGAATCCCTAGTTGGCTACAAGTCATTTAATGAAAGTGTTAAGTGGTTGTAACAAGAAAGTTCAAGAATCCCTAAAGTTAAGGAAATAGGTTACTTAGAAAAAATATAAATACACCTCAAGAAGTCTCTCATAAGCACATGATTTATACACACATGTTCATTGAATATTTATCTAAGTGATTCTTATCTGAGGTAACCAAGGATATTTGAGGCATTTTTCAGAGGGAAGATGAAGCAAAGAAGGTCAAAATTACATGGGAGGATGAAGTCTTGTGAGGATGTGTTCTAAGGCATTTTATTTACATTCCATCTAACCATTTTCGTTATACATTGTTTAATAGAATGATTCAGATAGTGAAACCTAGAGGCTATTGAGATGACATATCAAGTTACTTGTGGTAGAAATTTCAGCTTCTGGATCGTTGTATTTTGAGAGATACACTCTATGGAATATAGGATTTTTTGGCTAGTCCTGGAACTAGTCTCAAACAAGTGTTTTGGGTAAAAAGGTCATAACTTATTCATAGAATATCCAAATTTAGTGAATGTATTGGATCAAGTACCATCCATAGTATGTTGTGTGTTATTTTTATATCTAGATATAAAATGTTCTGCGTGCTTCTCTACAAGTTCTCTCTCTAGAATAAGATAAAATTTAACAAGGTCTTCCATTTTTTCTATAACTCCTTTTCTGGAAGGTTCCAAGTAGTAAAACATAGATAAATTGTAGAGAAGATATTGAAGAATATTGTGTACCGTTTTCATACCTTTATTCATTATAGGTACAGAGTTATTCTTGTTAAAATTTAGGGTTTGTGACTAATACAAAAACGGATCCCATGAGACTAAGGTAAATGTTTGATGAATATTTTGTTCTCTTGTTCCTAAAGTTGAGGAAGGCCTGGAAGTCTATGATCACATACACCGGGTTTGTTATAGAGTTACAAGTATGTTTATATGCATTATTTGAGGATTACATGTTGATGATGTTATGGTGTATGACATGATTGAGGCATATAATGAGTGGTATGATACTTGGTTGAGGCATATATTTAATGTATTCATTGAGTTATATCTCAATGTTGATGCTACATATGTGAGACATATGGTTGGCACATATTTGAGGCACATATTTGACACATACTTGAGGCACATGGTTTTAGATACATGATTGGATGGATATCTTGTTGATGTTGGTATAATACTTGTTGAGTCATAGCTTGGCTCTTGGTTTGGCACATGATTGAGGTGTATGTTGGACACTTGATATTGGAATAGTGCTTGAGGCACATCTTGGTTATATTTTCATATTGGTGGAGGTTTTGTGCATGGTTGATGTGCATGGTTGACACATGGTATGGTACACGTGTTGATGATGCAGGTTTGGTGCATGGTTGATGCACTTGTTATGGTACATGGTTGATGGTACAGGTTGAAGCACAAGTTGATGCATGGTTGATGCATGATACATGTTGGTACTTGGTTGAGAAACATATCTTGTGATGGTATGTGGTGATCTTGGTACATGCTTGGTAGAAACATATGTTGTTGATGTTGAGAATATGGTTTGAGATATGCTCTTGGTGATCTTGGCATGATTTGCATGTGGATGAGAGTGGATTTGGTTTCATAGATGAGACAATGATTGGTTGGAAATTTTGATGTGACAGTGGCAGTGACAGTGATAGTGATGGTGGTAGTGACCGTGACAATGACACTGAAAATGATAGTGGAAATGATTGTAATAGTTGGTCTACACTTATATTTCAGGGCGGCATGACGAGGCAAAAAAATGGTTTTTTTCCCTCTTTCTGGTTGGTGTGAGAGAGAATAGGGAGTTGGAACTTCCTTCAGGTTGGATCCTGAGAATAAGGGGGTTGTAGCCCCCTTCTGGTTGGAGATAGAGAATTCAAGGAGTTGTATCTCCCTTCAGGTTGGAGCCTGTAAATAGGGGGTTGTAGCCTCCTAGTTGCTGCTGAAGAGTTGGGAAGTTGGTGCTTCCTATGAATGAATTATTGATATATATAAGAAAAAATTCCGTGGTTTTCTCCCATTTGGGTTTCCACGTAAATATTGGTGTATTGTGTATTTGATGTGATGATGTTGATGTGATGTTGTTTATGATTATATGCTCATGATATATTGAATGAAATAATAGATGATACATTGATGATAAACTATTGAACATTGTTGATAGAGTGAAAGATTATATATTGCGATTAAAATTGGTATAAAGTGCTCATACTGATTCACCCCCTCTTTCAATATTCCAGCAAAAGAAAGTTTCAATGTTGCTCCAAGACCAAAATGCAATTATCATCTAAATAGTATCCGCAAGAAATCCAATGTCCCTTGTGGTCATCACTAAGTCTACCTATAGTAAGATCATGTAATTTTTAATAACATTTATCCTTAATCCATTCTTGAAATCAAATACTACCCCAATTACAATATAACCATGTGTAGAAAAATACCTTTTTAATCAATAATATTTAATATTTAAATTATTCAATGTTTCAATATTTATAAAATAAAATAAAAAAATTAACAAAATTATGGGGGCCCCTTTGCGCAGGGATTTGACCACTAAAGTCTATGGAGGTATACATACCCTACCCCCCTCTAAATTTGAACATGCGACTTCCAAGGAGGAAACACATGCTCTTAACCATTAGACCCACTCGTATTGTATATATATAATAATAAATTTATATGTTATTTTATTTAATTAATAATAATAAATATTTTAATTTTTTAAACTCGGTTACATAGTCTCACAACCCTAACCCATATCCAAACATGGTAACAACTCCTTCTAGCATGACCTGTCCCTCCTCGACATCCTCTCTAGACATCATGCCTCCCACACCCAACATTGTCTTATATTTCATCACTCACGACTCTATCTTTATCCCTAATATTGAGAAAATCACCCTTGATTCCTTTTAGCGTACTTCACATGGAAACCCACCCTCTAGTAAATACCACGATCATCCTAATTTACAACATGAATCTCAAATTTTTTCTAGAAATCCTAATAAAGCCTCCTCCCTCCCCGACCTCACCATCGCCTCCCTTAATTCTCAACTCAAAACCAACGAATGTAGCATTGGTTTTCTCACCATGTACTATGAACCAAAGCACCACAAGAATGCCAAAACCAACGAGCATAACATTGGTTTTCCCTCTATGTAGCACGACCCAGACCACCACAAGAATACCAAGTGTCTCACCTATTTGCACAACCCTAACCAAGATATCAATATTAATTTCTCCTTTAACCATAATCTTCCTAGAGCCTTGTCTTTTTGATCTTTCAATCCTATCCTTAAACCATCCCAAAAAAATAGGCCCGAGTGCCCCTTCGTCTCCAATAATCTCACCCAATCTTTGACCCTTAAAGGTATCCTTACCAACATTCTCCCCTTTGGCCCCTCCTTATTCTAGACCTAGTCCATCCACCATCATAAATATTTCATCCCTTAAACTTGACCCTCCCATCCTCATCTTCTCGAAAAAGGTTTTAAATTTTCCCTTACTCCTAATCACATTTCAGTAGAAGACATCATTTGCATCATAGAATCTGTTACCCATAGCCTCCCCACTTACGAAGCTGAAGAAATCAATTAAGAGTGTGGAAGGATCCTCCAGTGATTGAAACCACCTAAACTCAACTTATCTAAAGAAGAATTTTTTTCTATTCGTTGCCTCAATAACAATCCTGCCATCAATATCCTAAAAGTAGATAAAGGAAATGCATTAGTTATTATGAACACCACTGGCTATGAATCCAAAGTTCTTGACCTCCTCTCTTCCTATACTTATAAATATTTTCCCAAAAACCCTATTAATTTGATCATTAGCATGGTCACCAAAGCCATTAAATCCTCCTCTCTTGATCCCAACATCTAAAAATGTCTAATTCCTCACAACCCCCAAACCCCTAGGATCTATGGACAACCTAAAATACATAAAAAGGATTCCTTATTTGTCCTATCGTTAGCGCCATTGGAGACCCCACCCATGCTCTTGCCTGTTTCCTTTCTAATAACCTTCAAAATTTTTCTTGAAAACCCTCATCTTTTATTAAATATTCCACTGATTTTATTCATAAAACTAAAAATCTTCACCTTGATGACCAAGACATCATGGTCATATTTGATGTCGTCTCCCTATTTACTAAAATCCCAGTCTATGAATCGCTCACCTTGATCTCCAATATCATTGATCATGAAACCTTCAACTTGATTAAAATTTGTCTCTCCTCCACCTTCACCTTTAAAGGGGTTTTCTACGAACAAACCAAAGGTACACACATGGGGTTTCCATTATCGCCAGTTGTCGCCAACATATTTATGGAAAATTTTGAGTCATTATCCCTGAACAACTTCCCTCTCAAACCCAAATGTTGGTTTAGGTTTGCAAATGACACTTTTGTTATATAGCCTTATGGCCATTCCAACTTGATTTCATTCTTGAACCACCTTAATAACCTCTCCCCTCACATCCAATTCACCATGGAAACCCAAAATGACAACTATATCCCATTTTTGGATGTCCTTATTTCTTGCCTTCCTGACGGCTCCCTCACCCACCAAGTTTACAAGAAGAAGACCCATACATAAAGATACCTCAATGCTAGTTCCCACCACCATCTCGCTCAAAAATCCATTGTCCTAAAAAGTCTGATTACTCGTGCCCTTCACATTTCTTCCCCCCAATTCCTTGGATAATAAAAGCCCCACCTAACCAAGGCCCTCATGTCCAATGGATACTCTCTCCACGAAATCAACCAAGATTTTTGCTCTATCAACAAACTTAAACCAATTTCAACCTCATCCTCCTCCCCTCCTCGTGCTCATCTCCCTACCCTACATCCAAGGGACCACAAATCTTATCTCAAAACTCTTGACTAAGAAGAATATCAAAATTGTGTTCAAACCTTATAAAACCCTTAAACAACTCTTTCGAATTGCTAAAGATAAGTCTAACTCGATGTTGGGCCTAGGGATCTACCAAATCTCCTACTCCCATGGAAAATATTACATAGGTCAAACTGGTAGATCCTTCCAAGCCCATCTCAAAGAGAATATAGTTGATACTACCCACAACCACATCTCCAAATCAGATATTATCGAACACTCATTCAATTTCAGACATCCCATTTTATTTGACCAAACCCAAATCCTAGCCTAAACCCCTCATTACTCCTCTTGGCTCATTCAAGAAGCTCTTGAAATAGAAAAATGTCCTAATAATTTCAATCGCAAAGACGACCACAAAATTATCCAATCTTGAAAACCCACCATTCATCTGCTTGATCATTAGGCCTCCTTCCTCAAGTGTCTACCTCTACCCTCTCTCCTCCCTCCCTTTCGTTTCCACATTACAATGGTTCCTTACTACCTTTTGACTTCTTCCATTTTCTGCGATAGCCTTCTCTTTCCTCTTCTTATACCCAAAGTTTATTCTAATTTAAATCCCTTTATATATGTATCCTCTACTTAAAGAATATATCATATCATATTATTCTTCTTCTTTATCATTTTGGTAATCTACTCTATCAACTTTATATTTACTATTAAAACATATCTTTCTCATTATCATATTATATTATTAAAATGTATTATAATTATAATATGTATTCTCAATTAATCCCTTCATATATTTTTTCATCTTTTCTCTATAATGTATTATATTATATTATAATATTATCTCTCTTTATCATTTTAGTAATCCTCTCTAACATCCTTATATTTATTATCCAACCATATCTTTCTCATTCTCATATTACATTATAATATAATATAATGTATTATAATACATTATTACAATACAATATTATATTATATTATACATTATGATCATTACTAATTGACATTGTACACCATCAACACTTCTCTCTTTCATCTTTATATTTAGTATTAAATCAGATCTTCCTCGTTATCATATTATATTATACTATTATAATGTATTATAATACATTATTATATTATATTATTATAATACATGATGATCATTAGCAACTAATTAGTATCTTTTTATTTAATCATCATTAAATGGCTAATCAAGTATGTAAGTGTTTTATATTCCTTTAGATCTCTTTTATTAAAATACTCTTAAAAAAAAATATTCTAGCATGAGTTTATCCCACAATTGCTAAAGTGAGGTTATGTTCAACCACTTTCTATGCTTATATTGAGTAAGGGCATTCTAAAAATCAATGTAAGGAAGTTTCTTTATTACTTCTACAGAGGATGTAAAAGCTTGGGCATGTTTTATTTTTCTTTTGTAGTCTATCCCAAGTTAAAAATTTCTTGTTAAGAAAAATCCAAAGGAATAGAGTATACTTTAGAGGGGCTTTAAACTTCCATAACTTCTTCCACCACCAACAACTTTCTTGTACCTCAATTGTTTGTAAAACCGTGTATCCAAGTTTAGCAGTATAATAACCTTAGGTGCTTTTTATAATCCCAAGAAATTTTATCATCATCCTTAAGTATTACACATGTCTTCCTAAGCCCAACTAAAAATCCATCCCAACACTGAGCCTAGTTACCTTCTAAGCCTGTAACATCCCACTCTTGTGAGCACTTGTTATCGACTTATTATTTGAGGACACTTGCATGCAAGTGATTCGGTTATAATACATGATTATGTATTTCGCTTGTGGATCTTTATGATGATGTTGATGATTATGATTTGATGTTATTGATATATGTGTATTGACAGTTGCTATTGACGATTTTTCCTTGAGTGTGCAGGACACTTGATAGATTGTGGATGCCAATGACATCAATGGACCTCCTTGGACTCCGAATTGAGTCGGGGAGTGGATTGTATTGGTTTGAGTATTTCATTTATGAATATGTGACATACGATTGATTATATTATGATGTTGTTTATGTATAATTGATAGTGTTTTGTTGATGGATGCAGGCTGGCGATTTCTTGCTAATCTGGCTCACATAAGGAGTAAATGGGCCATGTACATAGACCAGATATTGAGGGAGAGGTGTCACAACGTATCTGTTATAGCCTACTAGCACTCAAATTGTGGCTCGAATTGTAGGTTAACGATTACCTAGTTTGAGAGGTCCACGATGTCGTGAAGGCAGATTGTGACAGTCACTCACGAAGATTTATAAGGGGTGTGCAATAAGGAAGGGTCCTTATTATTTAGAAGCTCTTAGTCTCTCACAAGGTCTCTTGAATGGAGTGTTGACTCTAGGGGTTGGATAACTACCAAAACCAGTCAAATACAAGTGGCACTCTTGGAGCATGGAGTACGTCTTGAAGGGCATGTCACGTAATTAAAAAATTGAGTCAAAGGCGAGTGGCACCCTTGGAGCATAGAGTGTGTCTTCAAAGGTACATCACATAAATAAAATTGAGTCCATAAACCTAGGTGGTCTAGAAAACCTTGAGCGAATAATCAACCTTGTAAAATCTTGAACATTGTCTGATCAATTAATTAAGGATTGAATTTATTAATTACAATCTTGTTGGCAGCCAACCCATTTTTTTGATTGCTCTCAAAAAG
>ML777467.1:1460539-1481727 GCA_009831015.1 Picea engelmannii | reverse complement strand
AGTCGCCATCCCTGAGACCTTAAATGGTCAAAATCAATCAGATGAATCCTGGGCTTGAGCGTTGCTTATGTGGCTTGGAGGTCCTAACCAAGCATGATAGGTTGGGCAGGTAGTTCTTTTCATGCTGAATGACATGGTTGATCGATTATTGTATTTTCTTTAGTTGATCGCGATGTATTGAATGTGTCATTGTTTATGGGTTGATTATGTGTGGCTGTTAATTATGTTAATACACTACTTATGTGTCTTTTTAGTTATGATGATGTATCAATTGCGATGTTGTAAAAAATTTAATATCCTAATGCAATACACACACACACACACACACACATTGCTTTTTGTTGTCGTGATAGAGGGGACATTAAAAAATAGTTACCTTCTAAGCCCAAGTTCTGAGGTTGTAGCCAACCTTGGCTCCAAACTGAAGTAAGAAGAGAATTATGAAATTTATTCAATGTGCATATTTATTGATCTTGTAGTTGGTGGATTAAATTTTCTRGGAGGAATATGCCTTCACCACATMTTGTAATCACATTGGTACCTACTCTGACTTGAACCCTTGAAACAAATTTCCAAGCAAGGAACTGACCTATGATTGGGAAATATTTAATGTCAAATATTTCCACTAGTTGGATACATTATGAATACTCTTTTTTCTCCTCCTAATATATTATATGATAGTGTGAGGAGAAATATTATTTTCAAATAGAATCATTCTCCATGGACTATTTCTGGTCGAGAAATTAAAAAGTGTCTTAGAATATCTCTAGTCGAGAATTAGAATCATACAAATCATTAGAGGGGAATGTAAAAGTGTGCTCTAAATTGTTTCTTACTTATGCCTCCACTTCAGAAAATAAGAAGGCATATTTTGTATCATTAGTTTCCATCCTTGTGGCTAAATAATAGAGTTCCATAATCTCTTTGTAGTGTTGACATTCCTCTTTAGCGTAGAAATAGAATAACAAAACATCATCTACAAATAGTAGATGAGTTAGTTGTTCCATCCTTCCAATTTGAATTCCCAGGAGTTTCCTTTGTCTTATAGCTTCAAGAATATCTCTACTTAGACCTTTTGCAACCAACAGGAAAATGTATGGGGAGAAAGGGCAACCTTTCCTGAGCCCCCTAGAAGGTTTAAAGAATTTAGATCTAGGACCATTAAATAAAACGCCAAAGGAGGAGGATGTCACACAACCCATTATCCATTTTACCAAAGGAACATAGTTACCAACTTAGCAATAGTTATGACCTCACAACAATAACTTTGGCCAAAAACATCCGTATTTTTGGGTCAAAACACCAAAATCAATCCCCGAATCAAAAAGTGGCGCTATCGATAGCACCCTTTTTTGAGGGGTGGTTAAACTTTCGATTGGTTTGAAATTGCAACCTTGAGAATAGATACCATTGTGGAAAACAACCTTAAAATTGACCCTTAAATAGAAAAGTGATGTTACCAAGTAACATCGATTTTTTTTGTAGTTAAAATTATGACCTAATTGAAATCGTGCCCTAGACAACTTCTACCATCATATATAAAAGCCTTAAAAAAAACCTAAATTATTACTTCAAAAAATATTTATTAAATTAAATTTATTTTTTCATAAAAAATAAATAAATGGGAAAGAAAAAAACTTCGGAAACATGTTCTTTTGAAAAATTGAAAAAATTAAACTATATGGGGTGTCATCCATGATGTGAGAGGCATTAATCAATGATCAAGAGGATCACAAACATGGCATCACATGTCTTTCATCACCTCAAAATTAATTCTACCCTCTCCCTCATACTATACGATCTACACCAACTTTGAATTGGGAATTAATGACATGGTTCTGCAGGTGAATCATTTTTGGATGTGCCGAGGTTGGCGATGATGAACAAGCTACTTCCAAATCATGGACATAACTACTAATACAGTGATCAAATCTTAGAACATGAGGGTTTTAAAAATCACCATTTATGGCACTCACCATTGGAGTTGGTCAGAAGACGAGCCTAAATTCAATGTCTGACATATTTGGAAACATTCCTCTAGCAGTGGCAATTGAGAAGTATTTTTCAAGGAAATCCTCATGGTGCGATAGAGATCTCGTTCTAGTTGTGGTAGCAACACTTGTTGAGATCAAATGGAAAGACCCTTATTGATTGAGAATCAGGGCTCCAACAACATATGCCATCCACATGAAATGTCTAATGATTGGGTTTGTCATGTGGAATGGTTTGACGCGAAAGGTCGTTCTCTAGGCTATGGCCCCATGCCTATTTTCCCACCTCGACCATGAGTAGGAAGTTTKCCAGGGGAAAATATGCCTAGTGATAGTTCAATGAGCTATGATGGAAGTAGTGGGGAAATCCCATCCCTAAATCCAGTCTTAAAGGAGTCTAGGAATAGTYGGAGCTTAAGTCCTTCAAGCAATGGGCAAGTGATAGAGGTCATGTAACAGTTGATGTTTGAAATTCGACACGATATGGCATACCTTAAATTTCACATGGAACTCATGAACCATCGAATTTCAACGTTCATGACCCTCTATGTGCATCATATTCCTCAACGACTAGAATATTTCTTGTAGGTGCAAGATGCGATGCTCCTTCAAATTCTTGTTCGCCTCCCTCTGTCAGATCGAGGAAACTCCGAATCGGGCGCACCAGGTCACGACTATGGTCAATAGATCATTTACTAGTGTTTTATTTTTTATTTTTAAGTTAATTGTGATGATAGGCTATTTTTTTCTAGTGGGTCGGTTTTTAAATACCGT
The DNA here is from genome assembly GCA_009831015.1 of Picea engelmannii. NCBI lineage: Eukaryota > Viridiplantae > Streptophyta > Pinopsida > Pinales > Pinaceae > Picea > Picea engelmannii. The sequence goes on along the minus strand of ML777467.1, from coordinate 1,478,962 downwards.
TCTGCAAATTTTAGATGCTGAACTTTCAGTTTTGGGTTGACATATTAGACTATGAAAACTTTGCGAACCAAAACTAATTTCCTTTTAATGGCAACCCTGATTTTTCCTGAAGCTCTGTAAATGACTGAAATTCTTGGATGTAATATAAAATCTTACCTTACTAAAAAAAAATAAAAACAAAAACACATTTTTTATTAAAAAAAATCATAATCCATTTTTTAAAAAGAAAAAGTTAAAAAAAACTTAACATAAAGAAAAATTGAATTTCTTTTTAAAACCCTAAGAAACAAAAGTTAAAAAAAAAATTTAAATGATTTTTTTTTTAATAAAAACAAGTTTTTAGAAGAATTAAAAAAAAACAACAAAAAATCACCCAAAATAAAAAAACATAAATTAATTAAAAAATATGAAAATACCGAGATAAAAAAATAAAAAAATAATATATATATATATATATATAATAATAATAATAATAAAATTGTATAACCTACAAATCAAGTAGATTGATTAAGAAAAAAAAATGAAGAATTGGGGAGGGGGAAATGCTGGGCATCGCCCCCCCTCTCCATAACTCCATGAATATGGGAGATTCCTAACATCACCTTCTCCCCCATTCTTCATGTTTTCTTAATTAAAGTGTACTTAATTTGTAGGTTATATAATTTGTTTTAATTTTTTAATTTTTATTTATTTATTTATTTTATTTTATTTTGGGAATTTTTGTTGTTGTTTTTAATTTTATTTAAAACACAATTTTTTAAAAACTAGTTTTATTAATTTTTTTTTTTAAATTTAGTTTTTTAAGTTTTAAAAAAATTTAAAGTTTTTTTTAATGTTAAGTTTTTTTTTTTTAATTTTTTTTAAAATTGGATTTTGATTTTTTTTTTTTAATAAAAAATGTTTTTTTTTCGTTGTTTTTTTTAAAGAACATGTTTGTGGATTTTTCTTCTTTCCCATTTATTTATTTTTTATTAAAAAACAAAATTGATTTAATGAGTAATTTTTGAAGTAACAATTTAAGAGTCTTTTTGAGGATTTTATTTATGATGGTAGAAGTCGTCTAAGCCATGATTTCAATTAGGTCGTAATTATAAATACAAAACAATTTTGATGCTACTAGGTAACATCACTTTTTGATTTAAAATTCAATTTTAAGGTTTTTGTCTGCAATGATATCGGTTCTCAAGGTTGCAATTTCAAACAAGTCAGAATTTTAACCATCCCCCAAAACCGTGTGCTACGGGTAACGCCACTTTTTGATTTAGGGGTAAAACTAATCACTAAATTTGACATCTAAAAAAATGAAAACTCTGGAGATTTCTCGTTAAGTTGGTTACTTTGTTAAGGTAGATCAAAACCAATATGATTGAGGAGAATCCTTATATAACTAGGACACCCTATCATAGAATTTAGAAAAGTCTAATTTGATAACTAATACTACATGAATATGAGAAGTTTTAATTGAGTGAAGCCTTCCTGAGTAGTTCCTACCACCTCATGTATAAGTCTACCCTTCAGAAACCCAATTGTTCAGAGTAAATGGCATTAAACAACAATGGTTTGATTCTAACAACTATCACCTTAGGGACTATTTTATAAAGGAAATTACATGGGAAAATAGGTCTAAAATAATCAAATGTACCAAGGTAATCCACCTTAAGAATGAGGACTAAGAAGGTAAAATTATAACTCCCTAGCATCTTCCTAGTCTCCCTAATCTACTTGATAACTCTTAGTAAATCATCTCCAAGAACATCAAAGAAGTCTATAAAAAATTATGCACTCCACCCATTTGGGCTAGGGATCTTATCCTTATGAAAAGTACTAAGTATAAACATAAGTTCCTCCTTAGTCACTAGTATGTAGAAGATATTATTCTCTTCTTCATTAACAAATTTGGGAAAATATGACACAACTTTTATTATCTTCCCTAAGTTCACTCTATCATGTTTTTTAAATATTTCCTTGAAGTAATGAACCCCCATATTTTCCAAATCATGGAACCCTTGAACCTTGTTTCCAACCTTGTTTGTTAATTCCCAAATATTGTTGTTGTTCCTCCCGTTCCTAGCAAAATTTTGAAAGCACTTGGTATTTTGGTCACCATCCTCAATACACAAGGCTCGACTCTTAATTCTCCACTCTTTTTCTTTATCCAATAGAAGCTTGTTCTTTTATGTTCTAATGAAGTAGTCATTTCCAATAGATCCTATCTAAATTTACCAGTGAACTAATCAAAGTAAATCAACTCCAGTTTTTTCTCCACCTCCTTAAGCAAGAAATCCCTCTTTTTATGTGTCTCAACTGCCCACTGGGATACATTTTCTTTGACCAACCTTAATGTAGAAGAAAACTAAACACTAGAAACTTCACCCATACCCTCCTCATAATATTTCCAATTATCCTTGACTAACCTCTAGAAATCCTCTTGTTCACACCAACTAGGATTGTATTTAAAGGGTGCTTCAGTTTTTTCTCCATCCTTTCCTAGTTGAAGTACAATAGGAAAGTGATTCTAACATATGACCTTTCCAACCCAAGTTATGTATCTTTCCACCCTCTGCAGAAGGGCATTGTGTACAAGAAATCGATCTAGCCTTTTAGCTACTCATTTGGTTGTGTAATGAGATGATGATTTTTCAATTGTGTTTATCTTGGGTAGTTGGGAGGAATGATTACTATCCTCTCCACACAATTTGAATTCATACAAGTGACATATTGAGCTCTTAATGATTATCCTATTGTAATATCCTTGAACCTTGTGTTGACAAAGCCTTGAGATTTTGTAGAATCTAATTTACCCTTGATACCATACTCAGAATAGTATAACTCTTCTATTTCTAGCCCCGAGGGTTAGTTCAATTGGTCTAGATCTAGACATGAGATATTTTTATTTCAAGCCCCAAGGGTTAGCTCAATTAGTCCTTGTTTGTTATTGGTCACGGGTTCAATTCTTTTGATCTGTTTGGGTTTATGCCCTATAATCACGGTCGTGATTCCCTTGGGGTTAGGCCCTGTAATCAGGGACGACGGTTTACCTTGTTTACCATTCATGGATTCACGGAGAAAATAAATTATAATAATGAAATGAGATGATGTTTTGTCTAAAAAATAAATGAGGGAAATTGATATTTTTTTGCCTAATATTTCGCAAGAATAATTCTAAATTGATGGAATTATTATCATTGTCAAGTCAATTTTAATTTTAAGTGGGTTGTAATCTTACCTTTGATGATGATACATTGATAATTTATTTTATTTATTATTTTTTCTAATATTTTCCTAAGGAAACATCAAAATTACTTCATAAATTATACCTTTTTCCAAGATGGAAAAACCTCCACCCCATCAAATATTTATAACCAACACGATATATTTTGGTCTAGAATTCATGACCTTCCATTATCCCAAAGAATTAGAGGAGGTAGAATTAACCATCTCACTTTAAACCTAAATCTAATGTATCAAAATCATTAATATAAGAACAATTTCATAAACACTATTCTTCCATAATCCCATTGGATTACACTAGGTAGAATGAACCATCTCACCTTAAACCTAAATCTAATATATCAAAATAACTAATATAATAACAATTTCATAAACACTAATCTTACAAAGATTATGTGTAGCATAATCTCCACCTTTTACATAATACATTAAAATTATATCAATTTATATTTTTAATGTTAGAAGTAAATGCTTTTTAAAGATTGTAGTTTAATGTTGGAAGTAAATGCTTTTTAAAGTTTGTAGGTTGTTATAGGTTTTTTTTTTCTTAAGACAAAGTTTCATCGAGATAAAATTCTTAAACTTCTAAACATAAAATTCTATATTCAACGTATTATTAATCATGTGAAATTATAACTTTTATCTAATTTTAAAAAAACATATAAATTTATCCACTTTTTAACTTATTCCACTTTTTAACTTATTCTGATATTATAGATATCCTATATTATCATATGTCCTATATGATCACATGTGTGTTTATATTTAAGTATACAAAATAATCTATATTTACCAAAAAAAACATACATTTAATCCATATGGTATAAAAACCATATAAAAGTATGATAGATATTAAAAACAACTAGCATGCATAGTGTATTTATAATCCAAAGAAAATATTATAAGGCATTTAGAACACCAATAAAAGGAAGGCAAACATTACATAAATAGGATACATTCGTAAGTGGTAGGAAAATGTTACAAGGTCCCTTGATTCTTAATTAACGCTCTAGTGCAACATCCACTAGTTACAAAAGGTCCCTTGATTCATAATTAACGCTCTAGTGCAACATCCAGGTGGAGTTGGAGCATGGTTTCCGCATTCATATTTGGGAGGGCACACTCCTCCAAGTGGTAAATTCCCACATTTTGTGCTGCCATTTCTTCATTAATTAATGTAGAGGAAGTGGTAAATTGATCTGATTTTACATGTAATTATCCATTATGCATGAGGTATATTGAGAGACATAGGGCGTTGTGGAGGGACATTGAAAGACTTGATCCTCCTCGTCAAACAACGTGGAGATGGGGTCTTCAAATCGCTAGATGCTTCGTTCAATGTTGATATCAGCTTCTCTCTGTTTTACATTTGGAAAACTGGATATTGTCTCCGCAAGTACTTAATGTTTGAATAAATTTATGGATATATATGCTTTGTAGTTGTGTATATGTTTTCTTCATTTGATTTATAGAGGAGACGATTTCTATGTTTTGTTTTGTTTTTTTTCCAGATTTTGCAAATACATATGTTGTGGGCATCGACTATGTTCAGGTAGCAAACAATTTTCCATATGTGGCTATTGCAGTCCAACTAATGAAAAACATAAATAATTAGCAAATCATATTTCACACACAAAACTATATATATTTTTATTATTTAATCAAGTAGATATTTATACATGAAGTTTTTCCTCAACAACATAACAAACTCATGAGGGAATCTCTCAACCACACACACATAAATATGATCTGATAGTTGGAGAAGACATTCCACAACCAACTAGATATAACAAACCCAAATCAATCTCTAAAGTAAGCATTAATTCTAACACCCTCCCTTAATGCTTACATCACAAAGAGAAATAATAAAATCAAAACATATTTTACAAAAAGTATTTTTCGAACTTTGATCCTTTTCTGGTCTGGTCTTCATTAGCATTTCTACCAACTTTGAAATCTCATAGACTATGCTCTTTCTCAACCATCAACTTCGAGCTACCACTTGATCCATTTAATATTCAATTTCTTATGACCATCAATGACATATTTTTTATGACCGACGATTATTAACATACCCTGAAGAATAGTATAGATATTGAATCATTCTATTGACATATTTGCATTTATCAAAGTACATGGTTGCCACTATATTCACTAGTTATCTAGGAAAACAGTCTAGATACTAAAAGTATCCAACAATCAATCATACAACTTGACCTTTTTCACATACACAAACGCACAAAGATAACTTGTAACCATTATTCTCGGGTTACCAAATGTTATAGCAAATTTTGCCTCACTCCATGCATCTTGCTTAGATGGCCTTCCATTTCCCTCTGTAGACTTGAAATCCCCTTTTTGTTCACTCTAGATAAAAAAATACACATTTTTGTACATATACGCACCCTACCAGTTAGACAACAAACATATACGTAGGCTGTTCCACTACAATCCGCATACATCGTGTTTGGTGCTAAAAAATTAAAAAAATATGTCAGGTTTCCATTCCATGTCACGAGATCCATGATCCTTGACCTTCCATATACTGGAAACGCTCCAACTCAACCCTTCAGTTCCATTTGGAAGTTATAAATTGAGCCATATCCAAGACTAATCTACAATTCAACATTGAAAGCAGAGACACTCTCGAGAAATTTCACTTCATATTGAGTCTGCATCCCTTTGTCCTTGAAAGTCTGAACTTCTTGTGTTCATCCCCCAAGCTCTTCATACTTTGTGATGGAGAACCTCATTGACTCCTACATATGAGCTTGCCTTTGTGGAGGATTGAAGTGGTTGTTATAACTGTAATTTGCACTATACATGCTTACCTGGCATCATGCCATCTCATAGCCCTTCTTTGCCAAAACACTGTTGAACAACTCTTTAAAAAACCTCTTTTATAAGGGCCCACATGCCCTACTCTATTACTGCACGCGTGTACACGCTAGCTGACCTAAAACAACCTGTGTGTACCTACACAAACACGAAAAAAGGAAAGTTGCCGACGGAACACACGGCTTTGGGTGAGTTAACTGAAACTCCCGGTCATGCATGGCCGAGGGTTCGTCCAAATACCTAGCTTCTTCTAGCCTATAAAAGAAGGGTTAGGGGTCCCATTTAGAAGAGGAGAATAATAGTAAAGAAACTCTGCCCAATTGCACATTCCCATTGTCCCAACCCTTTAGCCACCCTTGTGCAAAGAGAGATACAGAGAAAAGAAGTTGGAGGACATTTAAAGAGGAGCCCAGGATCAGGTTCGTGGAGCGGTGGTCGGTCTCGACATTGTAAGTTGATTCATTAAAGTTAATAATAAATAAATGTTTTTCCCATCCCACTATATGAGTTCTTCATAGTTTAGTGAATATATGTTTGAATCTCTAACCCATTAATCTGTAGAACAAATGCATGTAGAGTTTGTTGCTTGTTTTGTATGCAGGTCAGTCTTGGGAGGATAGCTGCTAAGAAGTGATCAAGCGTGAAGAAGGATCGACATCGAACTTCTGGAACAAGGTATGTTCTTCTAACCATGTATTTGCTTGAAAGAAATGGGGATTAAGTCTGGGACGACGGTAGAAAGTAGTATTCTTTTGGTCTCATCAGCATGCATAATATAACTCTAAATGCTAGTTCGTAGGGGGATTTCCCACCACAACAGAATTGGCAACCATACTGGGGAAGTCTCTAGGGTTCCTGGGAATTTTTTTGGGTATTTTTAAAAGACTGGTTTTCTTTCCTGTTTTTTGAAGTTTCTGCAAAGTCTGAGCTAACAGAGATTCTGGTCTTCCATACCAACTATCTCTGTTTCTTTGCTGGACTGTATTTTTTTTTCGAGACCCACAGAGGTACACGTGGCCTGCATAAGGTCTTCAAGCATGTACCTGCACCCTACTTTCTTACAGCCCGCGTGTAACCGCTAGCTGAAGAAGTAACAATAGCGTGTATGAGTCCAGAATATTTTAGAGGCAATCATCCTCTTCCCTGTCAGAATTAGTCAGTCTCAGGGGTTTTCTGAAACTCTTTCTAGTCTTGATTGTTGGCAGTCTATAGCTTAGGGTTCACCTTAGATAGGTTTGTTCTACAAATTTTTCCTTACATTGTTTTCTTTTTTCTGTTAAAGAAAGTGTCTAAGCCTTCAAGAGGTCCTGGTTCTCAGTATCAATGGTCTCTTCCTGGTTTTGATTGTCTGTTTTTAATTTGTTTCAGGTTTTTAGAGATACACGTGGCCTGTATAAGACCAACGCACGTGTACACGCCCTCTGACTCTACACAAATTGCGTGCACACGCTTTCTGTTGAATTGTCAACAATGGGCTTGTGAAGGATAGTTTTTGTTGAGGGTAAGACAGTCATCCTTTCCCTTGACAAGAGTTAAACCTCTCAAGTTTTTGAATCTATGTCCTAGTAGTCAGTAGCTTAGATTTGATCTCAGCCATAGCTTTTTTTTCTTCATTTAAAAGTTTTCATCAAAATTTTCTTTAGGGTTTTTAGACAAGTGTGAGAGTCCTTTTTTAAGTTTCCAGTGTGTGATTTCTTGAAGTGATTCTTTGCGATCTGCGATTAGGCCAGAAAATTTTCTTGGTTCTTGACTTGTTGATATTTTTCCTTTTTGCTTTGTGAGGATTCAAATAAAAAATAAATAAATCTTTCATTTCTTTGTTTGGTTGAAAAGTGTTGTTTTGCATTAGTAACCAAGGAAAAGTCTTTTTTTTCATAAGTTATTTTCAGTTTACTTAGATCGTAAGTAGCTCGTGGTCGAGTGAAATCCTGCTTTGAGTTTGTTGTTCAAAAGATCTTAGAATTTGTTTTTAAAAATTTGAAAAGTTGTTGAAAATTTGCGTTAAGTGAAGTTTTTTGTTTCCAACGTTCTGTTCATTTTTTTTACTTTCGTCTTTCAAACATCACTAGTTTCACGTTCATAAACTTTGACATAAGACAAGCCATAAAATTAACGCTAAATCTAAAATTCATTAGACTTTTATGTTGGTAGGGTTAACCAACTAGTTCAGGATTAGGGCCTTGGATTAGGTTGGAAAGGAAACTCTTCAAGGTCATTAAAATCAAACATTGGAGTCTGAGTTAGGGAGTGTCAAAGTCTAGTATCATGAAAGTTATCCTGGACCCCCCTCTAACACAGGGGATAAAAACGAGGTCGCATGTGGAAAGGTAGCAGAGATAGCCCCTCCAAAGATGGACCAATTGTAGTGTAGAACACATATAGAGGGTTTGTTTTGGGATTCTGTCGATTGCATTTTCCACGGGTCTTTGTGGGTCTCAAATCCGTTTGAGGTCCTCAGTTGTATTTCGAACCATTTTCTTTCGATACCCTTGACAGGTTTCGGGCTCGATACCCTGCTCATTGTGGTCTACCTGAATTTCAACTGTACTCACCGGGTGACTGTTCACGCGCTGACAACCTAGTTGCTTATCTTTTTAGGGACATACACAGGTGACTGCGAGGGTATACCGTGGTACCTAGGACAGACATCGGGCCATGCTTTGCAGATTATACTCAGAGGGTGCTTCCGTGTTCGAGTTGCACTTGCATCGGTAAGTTGCTTTAGTGTTGGTTGTTGGAATTGTTGTTCCAATTAGTTTAGTGTTTTCTTGTCTTATCTTGTAGGGACTTTTTAGTGTGTGCTGTTTTTGAACGGTTAGACTGCCCTAGAGTGTCTTTGATCTTCTCACACAGTGGAGGATCACGAGCTCCACTGGTCATGAAGGCTTTAGGGCCTATCACTAGTTACACTGGAGCCACCCTCGCCACCACCAAGGCGAAAGCTAGACCAACAAGGGTCTTTTGAAGTGACCAGGTCACATGAAATTGTACCCGACCAACATCCAGAGGAATCCATTGTTTTAGATTTTGGAGTGCAAGCTCTTGGTCCACCTGAAACCTCCACCACTGATCTTTTGGCACCCACCATCGCACCAGTTCATCCTTACGAGTGCGAGATAGTGTCACATGCAGCAATGGAAACAAATGTTGTTACTCCTTCTGGGCATTCTTCAATTCCCACTACGGTCGTCACCACATAAGAGTTTCCACCTCCTAATCCACTGTCACCGATCCGAGCTACCATGGTCTCGACCGCCTCTACATCGCATAGTGGTCCGATCCCGTCTTTGGCGGTGGCCACAACCTCTTTCCAACCAAGTGCAATAGGCCCTCCATTCTCATACGGGATGCCTAGTTTAGGTACAAGTCCTTTACTTTCCTACTCCACTTCATAGACTTCAGTTCTGGGGGTAGGGAGCTCTAACGCTCCTCTGCAATAACACATGGGGGCACTCCTGCTCCTTTTAACACGTTCCCTTACGGGGGGGGGGTCATATACCTCCTTCGTCCCCTTCGCTCGGTGGTACGCATCAAAAATCCACTGGGCCACCTGCACACCATAGTTTACTGGGAGTGGGGAGTCAAGGACCACCTTCGCATAATATGTCGGTAGGTTCGACACCATTTTCTTTGTTCGGTGCATTTGGTAACAACATTTTCTCGTTATCTATTTTCCCGACTGGGGGCAACCCCAGTTTTGGAATATCTATTCCTATGCAGGGTACTATTCCTACACAGGGGGCACACCCAGGAACTTCTTCCGGATTAGGGCCTTGGAATTCTGGGCAGGGATCCATTCCCTCATCAGGAATGCCGATCTGGGGTACTTATTTTCACAATCAATGGAACCCCGGACAAAGTACTATGCCTATCCCCACGGGACCGACATGGGGAAACCCTTCCCAAAGTCCTTCGAATGTAATGCATGCCCAACCAACTATGTCCTATTTTGGAAATCAACCGATGATGTCTCCTCACACAAAAAATCCATACGCTAGCCATGGACATGGTTTTTACCAGAACCCAGGCTAGCAACCGAACTTTTCCTGGCAACCTAGTGCCAGTCAAACTCTAGGCCCCATTTTTCCCAGGTTATCACCAACAACCCAAACTACCTTTCTTGGCAACCTTGCATTTGACAGACTTGACAAGGTTGTTGAATGACCCTATCTATAATGATCTGCATTAGCCTTCTATGTTGATTAAGTTGCCTTCAGACATACCAAAGTTCGAAGCCAAACCTAACGAAGATCCAGGCGATCATCTGACTACCTTCCACCTTTGGTGCTCATCTAACTCATTGAAAGATGACTCCGTACAATTGCGATTGTTTCAACATACTCTCATTGGGAGTGCTGTGAAATGGTAGATTGAGCTTGACCGCTCAAGATACTCTTCCTTCGACGAATTGACAATGGCCTTCCTAAACCATTTCCAATTACCTGTGAGATACGACGCTGACATAGAATTGATGGCTAATTTCTCACAAACAAAAGTGGACCATATCTCTGATCACATCCGAGAATGGAGACATTGAAAGAGTTTAATTAAGGTACCAGTCCCACCATCATTTTTTTTCGAGTGGTTTCTTAAGTCTTTGGTCCCACAGTTGCCCAAAGACGTCGCGACATTGAGAGTATTTTTCGAAGAAGACGCCATCATGAGAGCTCAACAACTTGAGCTAATCTATTCTCAGTCTAGTTTATTATACAAGATCTTGCCAGATGTTCCATGCTCAATACTTGATAACACTAGACAGAGAGTTGGACCACATGCCGATGGTATTGTTGGTTTAACACAAACAAAGCCCGCTGAGAAATTGACGAAGTAGTTGCAACAATTGTCTATACAACACACAACGGCTAGCCAAACTACTTCTTTGGATGCTCCCCCTACTAAAAAATCGGATGTACACACAGTGCAATCGACCAAGCCAAAGGCCACCCGACAGCCTGAAGGAAAGAAAAAACAATGAAGGAAGGGTAAGGGGGATAAGAAACCCACTGATAATGCTGGCGAGGGAAATACTGAGAAACGAAAGGCGAGGTATCTATGCAACCTGTGCGCGAAAGACCACCCGACCCACCTATGTCACCGGCTTGCAGAGGCCCAAAAGTTTGTGACACAACAACAACCTAGTGTGTTAACCAATCCATTTCAACATGGGAAAAACCTAACCCAAGCCTCTACAAGCACGAAAGGGGGCAGTCAAGGACCCTCTCTGTCTTCGAACAATCCTGCACCTGCGAATGTATATATGATGAAGGGTGATGCTTTCATATCCACTAGAATGCATGACTATACTAAACCAAACACTTCTGAGAAAGGCAAAGAAGCCAAACTCCCATCTCTTCCTCTACAGATTGAGAAGACGTTGGGCGAAACAATGACATGCATCCCCAAAGGCACGTTCAAAAAATATTCTCACAACCCAAATGCAAGGGTCGCCCAGAGCTATTATGTGGTGGAAGATTTACCACAAACCCCTTGTGCGATGTCCGCTTTGGAGGTCCTCCAAAGCTTCTCTTCCCAGAGGAAAGCCTTGTTAACCACTTTAGGATCTACCGAGACTTGTAATCTGGGTACAATCATGCTGGATACAACCGACTTAAAACTTCGTCTGCCTTACCACGTAGCATTTCAGATAGTAGTGGCTTATCCCATGAAAATTTTTACTCGAAATATCTTCCGCATGGTGATTGATGAGGGCGCCTCGACATGCGTTATGTCGTTGGCATGTTGGAAGGCCATTGGCCAACCCGTTTTGTCTCCATCACCTACTCTCCTCTCTACTTTCGACGGTCGTTCGTTCCAACCACATGGTATCATTCCCTCTTTCCCCGTGTAGTTAGGAAGGAAGACCATGTGTGTCGAGGTAGAAGTAGTTAACGTTCCCCTCGACTATAACCTCTTGTTAGGGAGGAGTTGGACTTATGCCATGCAAGTTGTGATTGCTACAGTTTTTTGGGTCTTGTTGTTTCCACACGAGGGTCAGATTGTGATCATCGATCAATTGTCTTTCTCCAGACCTAACTCTTCATTGGGGGCATCCACGGTCTTGATGATTGATAATCCTCAACCAGGCATGGTCAACATAGGGGTCTGTTTATGCCCATATTTGATGGGTACCTTTGATTACCTTCCCCCTCAAGGCGATATCAAATTTATATCCAATCACCATAAGGTTGAGATTTTTCAAGTTTCTTCGTTCCGCACAACTTACTTTGATGATCCATGGATACTTCCTTCCCCATCGACGACGATGGATGGGATAGGGCACCTGGGCATGTCCATGCCCTTGTCTACAGCTGAAATAGCATACTCTTTAGTCCAACAAGCTTCAGCCAACACTAATCCAACTCCTACACAAGAGTTTGATCCACTTCTAGAGCCTATTTGGGCTCAGGGTTCTCTCGATGACACCAATTCATTAGACTTAGTCTTTCCCTCTGATCAAGTAGTAATTGAAGCAATGACTAGTCCAGACAAACCCTTAGATGATCTTCATCACAGATCATATTTCCTCCTAGAGTTAAGAAAAATCGAGGCTAGAGAATTCACCTTGACTATGACTGGAGATAGGTCTTGTCCTATTAATCCCTTAGCTACACACGAGATCTATGCTGAGGGTAATATGGAAACCATTGATGAAATGATACCTATCAATATCTACAGAACCCCTGGCATCATAGACAATGTTTTCGTCGGAGCATACTGCTCCCCCGAGGAGATGCCAGGCATCGACCCACAAAGAGTCGATCATGAGATAACTTTGTTGTTTTTCAAGCTCTCTTTGAGATCCGAAAGAAACATATGGCAAGACTACATTTATGATTTTCGATCTCATCCGGATTAACTAAGAAAAGTAACCTCTACGGGTCTTCTTTTAATCCTTTTTCAGACTCTCTAAACATGAAAATATTGCCGAGAAATCTTGTGGTATTTCACGCTCGTTAAACTGAAATTTGAAGGCATGTCTGTCCGACAGTAGTTTACCCCTTTTTTGGTCCGGACGGTCAACTGTACGAACAAAGGTATACGACATGGAACTTTAGTTTTCTAGAAGAGTACTCTCAGGTATCATTTTAACCCTTTTTCAGGCTTGAGGGACTAAATTTACGAAAAAGGAGCCCCCACGGAGTCCATAGTTAAGCTCTTTTCAGACTCCCTAAAGTTGAAAAGATCATCGAGTGACCTTATTCTCTCACACTCATTAAACTGGTCCAGAAGAACATTCTTGATAGAGTTCATAGTTAAGCTTTTTTCAGACTCCTTAAAAATGAAAAAATGGTCGAGTGATCTTGTCTTTATCACACTCGTTAAAATGGTTTTGAATAGACGTCTTGTCAGTGCTAGTTTACCTCTTTTTCGAACCGACTAGACTACCTTCGAAAAAGGTACCCCAATGGAGTCTCCTTTTACGGTTTTTCAGACTCTCTAAATATGAAAAACCACCAAGCTTACCTTCTCTGGGCTCGTTAAACTTACATCGAAGGACGTTAACATTATGTGTTTTGTTAACCGCATTTGCATACCTACGTCTTTGGTCTAAATGTCGGTTCCATGTTGCTCCCAACTGAACCATATGAAGCATACCTTATACACAAGCCTTGTACCACTTTGCCTCTGCGTCTTAACACCCTTGGCCCCTGGAGTTTTTTTCCCGAGTATCAATGTTCTGAACATCAGTCTTATCCTTGCGCCTTGAACTTGTATGTTTGTACCACTCGTTCCTCTGTTGTAATGTAACATTCCTTTATTCGTTTTTTCGAAATTATTGAAAAAGACAAAAAAATCAAATATACCCCAAAAAGAGGAAGGGAAAAGTGTTTTCTTTATTGGTAGCATAATGAGTCGCCCTTGGATAAATCACATCTGTTCGTTTGTTCATCAAACCCTGCGATTTAAGATGACCTTAGGAAGATGTTCTCGCTACATAGAGTTGTGTCCTCCTCTGTTTGGTTATTCTTCCAAACATATGGAGAGTTTGCGGTGCCTCTTGCTTCATAAACTTATGATTAATGCCATGCTGCTCGAGTCTCATCATTTGTCATGCTGTCGTCCAATGAAAGTTTCTACCAAGCCTGATTTGGCCCCTCTGTAGTTTGTCTCTTACCCATATACTTGGCCATCCTGAACGTCCAATCAAGTCTTTGTTCGAAATCAAAGAAGCCTTCAGTCTGATCATCAAGATTCTCTAGTCCATGACTAACGAGCCGTCGAAGACCTCTGGGTAGTTAAGTCGTACACTCATATTACACTCCTACCCGAGTTTTGAAGATTTTGAAGTTTTTTCTCAAGCTATGAAGATCTCATCTCCAGCCATCAGGTCGTATCAACTTCTAGAAGATGGATACTCTACATGAATATCTTTTTGATTTCGAGATGTAGCTCCACCGTGTATTGTTCGCGGCTACACTTTATATAGTTATTTGACATGGATCTACAGTGTATTTAATTGGTAGCCATGATTCTATTTTATCCCGAGCATGGGTATACTTGCCTTGGTGAGCCATTTGTTACTTTACAGATGGCGCCTCCCGGTTCCTGGTCCCTGGGCTCACTTGTTCGACACATCAATAAATATCGGTAATGTATTTCGGCCATCAGATGCTCTTTTGACCTCACACATTAGGGGGCATCTGTTATAACTCTAATTTTCACTATACATTCTTACCTGGCATCAGGCCATCTCATAGCCCTTTTTTGCCAAAACACTACTGAACAACTCTTTAAAAAACCTCTTTTATAAGGGCCCACGCACCCTACTCCATTAATGCACGTGTGTACATGCTAGCTGACCTAAAACAACCCGCGTGTACCTGCAAAATCACGGGAAAATTAAATTTACCGATGGAACAAACAACTTTGGGTGAGTTAACTGAAACTCCCGGCCATGCATGGCCAAGGGTTCGTTCAAATACCTAGCTTATTCTAGCCTATAAAAGAAGGGTTAGGGGTCCCATTTGGAAGAGGAGAATAATAGTAAAGAAACTCTGCCCAATTGCACATTCCCATTGTCCCAACCCTTTAGCCATCCTTGTGCAAAGAGAGATATAGAGAAAAGAAGTTAGAGAACATTTGAAGAGGAGTCCAGGATCAGGTTCGCAGGGCGGTGGCCGGTCTCGACATTGTAAGTTGATTCATTAAAGTTAATAATAAAGAAATGATTTTCCCGTCCCACTATATGATTTATTCATAGTTTAGTGAATATATGTTTGAATCTCTAACCCATTAATCTGTAGAACAAATGCATGTAGAGTTTGTTGCTTGTTTTGTATGCAGGTCAGTCTTGGGAGGATAGTTTCTAACAAGCGATCAAGCATGAATAAGGATCGACATCGAACTTCTGGAACAAGGTATGTTATTCTAACCATGTATTTTCTTGAAAGAAATGGGGATTAAGTATGGGACGACGGTAGAAAGTAGGATTCTTTCGGTCTCATCTGCATGCATAATATAACCCTAAATGCTAGTCCATAGGGGGATTTCCCACCACAATAGTGGTGGAGGCCCAGTTGGAGGGACTTAGTTTCTCGGTTTTGATATTTTTCGTTACATAAGTTTGTCACCTATGTACTTCTATTGATTTCTTTAATATAAATACTCTTTTCTAGTCCAATTGATATCTTGCAAATATTTGAATTACTTTTCATGGGTGTATCTGTCATGTATGTTAATGGATTATGCTAATTTATATACTGACATTATATATCATCACCACATGCTTGCGTATCTTGGTTGTTGAGGACAAGTTATAGGTATAAAGATTTGGGTAGCATGCTCAATGGTGGTCTTCTTCGAATGTCAGGACGAGGCATTCTTATATCCTTGTATTGTTAGCATTTCATTTATATAGCATACTTGAGATTAGAGTTGATTTCTGGGTGTGATTCTGTCTGTTGTGGTTTTCCACTAACCATAGAGATATTTTCCTTGTAACAAAATTGGTGACTCCCATAAATCAACTCTAATCTCAAATATGATATATAAATGAAATATATAAAAAACATTTCTTACCAATATCCCCATAGGAAGATCCTAGTGAAAATGGCATGTCACAGTCCCCTCTATAGTCGATACCTCCATAAGGATAGTTGTCAATGGCTATGACCTATTGGCGCCATTAGTAAAAGAACTCATCATTGTAGGGGGTTGGAACCCTACCACCTCCTAGCTACCTCATCACTTCGGTCCACCATGACATGGATGGATCACGTGGTCCATGTGGAGTAATATCTACTTTAGGGCTCAATCCTGGAACCCTCTCAAAGAAAAAACTACAAAGTATGGATGAAAATATGAAATTCCTCATTCTCCCTTGTTTGCAATCCGTAAAATGGCTCTTCATGTTGGCCAATAGCGAGGTACACCAGTCATAAAAGGTGAGTCTCAAAATATCCATCACATAGAACATGAGTGGCCTTGATGCCTGGTGTAATGAGGCTAATCCTGATATCTGTGTGAGTACAAGAAGGCTGATCTTTAGAATCAAGTTCTCAATCACTCTGATAGGGAGTTGGCTCCCTACTTTATCTGTTCCTACAAAACAGTGGGTGGAAATGTAATCCTCCATAGTCACACCACCTCCATCCCCTCGGTCCTTGAGATTCACCATCTCTCCCTAACAAGACAATCTTGTGATAAAGTATATGTAGCCTACTTCAATCCTCAATGGTTTCCCATCGATATTGAAGGCATCTGTCTCCGGATCCCAATATTTTATCAACAATTAGAGAAACCTCAATTGATCCCTCATTCCTTTGATGGCCCAAAATTTATAGAGCCCACATTGTTTCAAATATTTTTGGGCCCTTTCGTCTCTTTCTATTGTTGCATCCACCTCCCGATTCTCCCTTTCCCTCCATTCAATAACCATCCTGCAAAGAAAAGATCATTTTTGAGTTAATCCCTTTTAAAAACTTGTTCATGGACTTATACGTAGGATAATCTTATGAAATTCATGTATAGGGAATCATATATGCATGCAGGCTTCACTTTTATCGTGTATATGAGGTCGTATACACGACCCGATGATTTTTCACCCGCGTACAACCTAGTTTCTATGTAATGACCTCTAATACTCAAAAAATGGGGACTAAAACTAAAATGTAAACCATTGAAATGGAATTAAATGGGATGGGAATGTACTTGGTCCAGATGGTTTTTGATTCTGTTGATCATAGCTCTCGCAATTGCCACTAGAATATTGTAGGTAAAATGGCGTCAAAAGCACTATGTGGGTGAAAAGCTCAAATGGTATGGTAAAATTTCTTACTTTTTACTATTAAAATAATTTTTTACCCACTTTGTATAGTTTTACCCTATCTTTTCTAGTTTTTTCTGTATGGACTAATAGCGTAGTGGAAAGACTTGGTTTTAAGTGGTTTTTTCTAGGCTTTTTAATAGATTTTCAGTGTCATATCTCATGTTCGTGCCTCTGGAAGGTATATTATTTCATCGAAATATAGGATAGGTTTTCACCATGTTTTTCATTCTTGCATAATCCTATGACCGTGACTCACACACCCTAGGTACGAGCCCATTTCTTAGCGAAACAAAACCTTCTCACTGCTACTAGAAGTGTTGTTATAAAGTGGTAGAGACTTACAAAACATGGGTGCCCTACACTACTAAATTTGAATGTTTTTGTGACAAAGTTTCGTCGGAATAGGGTTGTTGTTGCGACCAAGATGATTTTTTTTCCATCGGTATAGCAACCACACATAGATATTCACCGGTCTAGCGACCGAGAAAAAAAGCCTATTCACAATAGGGAAAAGTTACCATTCGTCGGTCCATCGACCAAGATTAGTCGGTCTAGCGACCAACTTTAGTCACAAGCCTTGCTAGCATCTCTAAGGAAAACATAACCTTGGTCACTTTAGCGACCATAATTAGTCAGTCTAACGATGAATGTTAGTCGGTCTAACGACTAATATTAGTCACAAGAGCGAACAAGACAACCCTGGCAAACTTAGTCAATAAACCACGATTAGTCGGTAGAATGACGAAGATTAGTCGCTAGACCGACCAACCTTGAAGCTAAAAAGGTCAAATGAAGGACGAACAAGTAGTCGCTAGAGAGACAAAGTTACATACTTTGTGACCAAATGGCTATACAAGCGACGAACCTGTTTGTAACTAGAGAGACGAATGTTAGGGTTTTCTTAAAAAACAAATATTCCATTCACACAGGAATAAGCCCAGACTAGCAAGCTACAGAAGCATACTTTCATTATGTACTTGGGAGTTGGCACTGGAGTCAACCCCCTAATGGTCAATACCAGTGATCCAATTTACCTTGTCATTTCTAGATGTAAGCACCATTGTGATGAGTCTCAATCCATGCTA
>ML777467.1:1434522-1444570 GCA_009831015.1 Picea engelmannii | reverse complement strand
GATCCACCTACTATTATGTTGTCAAAATTGAGGAACAAAATTGATAGAAGTGCAAGACAGAGTTTGGGGAGAAAAATAAATCATGACATAAGAAGCGTAAAGGCAACTTTAATTCTCATAAAAAATGATGATGTAAAGAAAATTAATTTGAATACAACCAATCAAAGTTGGAAAGCAATTCCTTGGCATGGTAATGATAAACGATACACTATACATCTTTTACTATCCAAGTTTAAATCCTCATACTTTGATTCATCCCCGAAATCACAATATTCCATTAATAAGAGGAGGTGGATCTATTATCACCCAAAATCACACTATACAATATTAAGTCCCTAATAAAAACTAGGGTAGCTTTAGGGATACACAAGAGTACTGATGCCCAATATCACCACAAAAGCCACTGCTCTTCACTTCTAGTTGGTTCTTTTCCAACTCAAGGAGGAATCCCTAAATGTAAATTTACTAAGGCAAGGTTACTTAGATATTCAAGAAGTTCCATGAAATATAAAAACAAAATTAGAGTGATTGAATCTAATTAGAGTGATTGTAGATGAATCAGTAATCTTTTTACTCTATCAAAAGTGGATAAACCATGAAATCTTTATAAGGAGTTAAAATACACCATAAAATCTGATTTAAGGAGTGAAAATAAACCATAAAATAGTTCAATACCACCAAATTACTAAATCACACATAAAAAATTTAAGTACTAACCTTCAAAATATCAGTTATGTAGAGTCTGATCAATTCAATGTTTCTCTTCTTGAAAGAGAATTGAAATCAAGATTTCATAAAAAACTAGAACACCATTGCATCAGAACACCCGAATGGTTGTCGCAATTGTAGAAAATGATTGTTGCAACTGTAGAAAATGATTGTCGCAACTATAGAAAATTTGTCATAACTGAGATATATAGGATTGATTCCATCGATCTTCTGACGAATTTGGTCAAATTGACCAAACAATAAGTCAATGACCATTTGATTCTCACACGTGCCATAGTTGGTCATTATAACGACTAAAGTTCGTCGCTATAGAGACTAAATCGTGGTTGGTCACTCTAGCGATGAAATTTCGTTGCTATAACGATCAACATGGAATGTTGGTCGCTAGAGTGACGAACAATTGGACCCCGAAAAAAAAAGTAAATTTAGTCCAAAAAAAACAAAAAAATTACGACGAAATTTTAATCCGTCGTAATTTCCGCCCAATGTAGTAGTGCTAGTTAGAACCTTTTTGTCATTTGGCGCCCATGCAAAATTTATTCCATAGGACGAGGAGTTACTTGTAGTACCAATATGAATTTGTGTTCGAACCCCATTTTCTTACTCACGAGCATTCTAACTATTACCTATGGGACTCCCCCCAAGTCTTGGTTAAGCTCTTTTCCAACTCCCGAAAAAATGAAAATATTGTCGTGTGAAATGTCTCTTTCACACTCGTTAAATGGTTTTGAAAGGAATTCTAATTGGTATAAGTTTAACCCTTTTCTAGACCAATTAGACTACTTACAAAAAATGAATACTCTAGTCGCCATTGGCTAGAAGAGTTCTCCTGGGTATTATTTTATACTTTTTCGGGCATAGGGGGACTAAATCTATGAAAAATGGCAGTTTTGAGTTAAGTTGTAATTGCATTCCATTATCCTGATTTCATTATTGAGCCTATTGTAGGCCCCCTCTTTCTCGTTATAAGCTTGTTGCCTCAACAATTCACATCACTAGCAAAGCAGTTCCTTCCATATATCCTTTGCAGCTTGACACCCTTTACTTGTAGAGGAAATATTCCCCCGAGTGTCCATGCCCCAGATGAATTAACTTGCATTGATCATAGGTTTGTTCCACTTCTTGGAACTATTTTCTTATTCGTGACACTTGTTTCCTCTCATGTATCATAACATTTCTTTTCCTTTGAAAAACAAAAAAAAAGACCGGCGGGAAAATAATATTATCTCCTATCGGCAACATTCATGACACCTTTGAATAGATAAAAAACTCTTGAGTCCATTTCCATCCAAGGTTTGGGTTTAGCATGAACTTAGAAATTTGAGCTCGTTACTTAGATTTTACTCCTCCAACTGGTTATTATTCCAGTTCCTATGTAGAGTTTGTTGATGTCTCATGCGTGGCAAGATTTTGTCAATAATCATTATTAAGTCTATGTTGTCTGATTTATCCATATGTCTCATTCTCTTGTTCAAAGGATGTCTAAATTCTATGTCGACCATTTCTCAAAACTCTTGACTTTGCATGTCAACGATACTCTCAATGTATCTTAGAATCACATGAAGTTGTTGTCCTACCTTGCACCTTGGGCATACTTTTATCATTGGTAGGTAACCTTGAACCCCAAAAATGACATCTTCTCATTCGTCGCTGACTGGGAGGTTTCCCTTGTTTTCGATGGTAAGAAATCTATCCACACATAGGGATTCATGCAGTGTATTGGATTCCATTAACCCTATTGGTGGCTTCCTCACTTTTGTCGACAATTTTCCTTATTGGATGTTATTCAGAGGGTCTCTTTCGTGCACTAATCACATATGGTGCATGGGAGAGATGCACATGGTCATTGGTTCATGAACATCCTATTTGTCTGAGCTCCTCTTAATCATCAAGATATTGATTTGTACCTTGTTCTAGATGATGAGAGATTCCTTAATGATCTCCTTTCAACGAGTCTCCTTCCATCAACTTTAGCTCATCTATTCTGGAAATGATACCTAGAGTCCTATGAGTAACTAAAGGATTGAAGTCATCAGTGGTAGGTTATCTTTCCATTGAAATTTGGGAATACATCAATGTCTCCTAATCGATGGATTCTTCAAGTCTTCAACCTCAACACCTTATTCACACTTGTGGAATGTACTCAGTGCCTTGACACCTACTTTCATTATCGATGGGTCATCTCGCATTTGTTAATGGTATACCTTAATTTAAGGTAATCAAATGAAGTCTCATTGTGATCCATATGGATATTGGTGGCCACCCACCTTTTCCAACTGGCTCAAAACAATTTTGTGGCAATTTTGGTAATTTACTATTTTTAGCAGTTTTCACTTCCGGAGCCGTGTTGAGGCCCTAAATGATGTTTTTTTGGTAAAATATGTTTTAAATATGCAATTTCCTTCAATATTGTACCTAAAATGAATCTCCTCGATGATACCTTTCCAACGGGCTATCATACGCCTAAAATGGAGATCGTATGCAAAAGTTACGACCCTGGGAAGTTGATGTACTAACTTACCCAAACGGGGCCCACATGACTTTTGGCGCTTCATCTCCTAGGGTTAGGTTTTTGGATGTCTAGGTTTTTTGACATTCCTTCTTAGTTTAAAAATGCCTTCATATTCTCATTGTAATCATCTTCTTGTGAATGAGTGCAGCTGTCCCATCTCTTCTCAGAGATAAGCCGCCACCATTCTAGCAAGCTTGTTTCCGCTGCATTTAGCAGTTTCAACTTATTTCGTTGTTGAATAGAAAACCAATTTTACTATATCTCTGTTATTTTGTGTTAAGAAACTATTAATAATCTGTATTCATTTCATTTTTTTCATAAAATCTGGATCAGTGATATCAGAGCGGTCTGCTCCTTGTCGTCTTAATGCATGTCCCCAACGAGGTCGGAGTACAAAGTGTTGGGTCTCGAGCTTGTTTCTCTTGAGGAAAAAAGCTCTCGCATGCCCAAGAAACCTATCATGGCAAGAGAAAATAAATATGATGGGACAGGATATCCTTTCAAACTATTGATTGATAAATCCCTTATGCAACAGAGGAACGAGATGATGGATAGTTTCGCGCAAATATTTCGGCGCTACCAACAGGAGACACATCTTATTTGAACAGAGGTGCCACCCCCTTCAAGGTACAAATAAACTTTGATATTCCTATATTTGAAGGTCAGATAGATGCAGATGTTGTAAACAAGTAGTTGAATCTACTAGAAGGGTATTTTTCTATCCATAACTTTTCGAATAGAGAAAATATTACTTTTTCTCTCCTCAAAGTTGTTCCCCATGTCAAATATTGATGGGAAAATTTATGTGAGAAAAAGGAAATAGAGGAAACCTCATTATTTACAGTCACGACCACATGGGAATCCTTCATAGATTTTATTAAGGAACAATACTACCCTGTCGGAAGTTATGATGACTTGTATACCAAATGGACCACACTGCAGCAAGAAAGAGACCAAGCAGTGCCAGATTTCACAAATAGCTTCCATACCTTGCGCACCAAGATGGGTATCAAAGATTCAAAGTGACATCTAGTGATCAAGTATTGCAGTGTTATTCATAGATACATCTAGACTGAAATAGAATTTTTGGACATCTCATCCTTGGGCATGGCCTACCGATATGTCGTCAAAATCGAGCAAAAGCTCAAACAAAAGATGCGACAATTTGGGCCTTGGAACCCCTCACAACAAAAGCTAGGAAAGGGCAGTCCCAACCCACAAAAAAAAGGACAGAGAAAATATGGACAGTATTAGGACAACCAGTCCAAGCCGCAAGCAAAGAAGGACACTGAAAAAACAAAGAAAGATACTGGGAAGTGGTGCGACTTCCATAAGAGCCCTTGGCATAATGCTGCTCACTGCCACTCAAAGCAGTCGTTGGTGGCCAAAGTGAAAGCCTCTGAATCAAATGTGGATTCTGACTCTAAGCCAGAACTAGAAAGGGGAAGACGGATCATTGATGCGGAACCCAGTGCCACCGTTGCTACCACCAAGCTCTATCCCGATGAACTAGACAAGCCAGAAGAAGGAGAGCGCCTCTTCCATTCACAGATGTGGGTAAAAGGCACCCCGCTGCACTTCATCGTTGATAGCGGTAGCCAAAAGAACCTCATCTCAATAGAGGTCGTCAAGCAGTTGGCCCTATCAAGAATTTCGTACCCACATCCCTACACCATTGGATGGCTCCGCCAAGGAAGTGATCTCCGCGTCAGCCAACAGTGTCGATTGTCGTACGACAACAAGCCCTTCAAAGATGAGGTATTGTGTGATGTTGCTCCTCTCGAAGTTTGTGATGTTATTTTGGGCCAACCTTATTTATGGAAACGTCATGATTTATATGAGTCTAGGCCTCGTAGTGTTACTATTACTTTGACCAGGAAATTGTACAAGATACCCGAGGAAGTCCCACCTACTTCTATTTCCTTGATCTCTACTAAGCAATGCAGGAAGGTCATCTCTTAGATGGGGAAGTTTGTAGTCTTCATGATTCTCTCTAAGAATAAGCGAAAGAGCACAACCACATCCAGGGTCTCTGTGGCCGACCTCTCCACACAACAGAAGCAAGTAGATAAGGTCATGGAAGAATACTCGGATATCTTCTCCTCACCTACAGGGGTACCTCTACACTGCTAGGTCAAGCACCCCATCATTTTGACCCCCGACGCATTGCTTCCCAATGGGTCAATCTATCATCGCTCTCTGTTAGATAATGAAGAGATCAAGCGACAGATCCAATAACTGCTCCACAAGGGGAACATCCATCCCAGTTCATCACCTTGCAGGAGTCCAATCGTGGTGGTACAGAAGAAAGATGGAACCTGGCGACTATGCATTGATTATCGGGCTCTGAATAAAGTCACATTCATAAACCGATACCCGATTCCTCGAATTGACGACCTCCTTGATCAACTCACAGGGGCCAAATACTTCAATAAGATTGATCTGATGTCTGGATACCACCAGGTCCCGATAGAACAAATAGATGTATGGAAGACCGCCTTCAAATCAAAGGAAGGCCTTTTTGAATGGTTGGTCATGCCCTTTGGTTTGAAAAATTCTCCAACCACTTTCATGAGGATGATGGACGATATCTTGTGACCATTCACCAATACTTTTGTAGTGGTGTACCTGGATGACATTCTCATTTACAACAAGACTTGGGCTGAACACTTGCAACATATTTAACAGGTTCTGCACACCATGCGATAGCACAAGCTATACGCCAACTTGAAAAAATTCTCCTTCGGCATGGACATGGTCCATTACCTGGGCTACATCGTTGATCAACATGGCATACATGTGGATCCAACCAAGATCCAAGTCATTCGTGACTAGCCAGCCCCAACCACACTCACTGAGCTTCATAGCTTCTTGGGCCTTGCCAATTTCTACCGCAGGCTCATGTTGGGATTCTCCCATATTGCATGGGCCCTCAGCCAAATAAATAGGGGTGGTGGTAAGGAGAAATTTGCGTGGGGTTGGTTCCAGCAACAAGCGTTTGATGATTTGAATAAGCGCTTGTTCTCAGCCCGATTACTTTCACTACTAGACCTGCAGTAGCCCTTTGAGATCGAGACAGATGCTTCAAACTATGTTGTGGGCACCATTCTCACTTAGCACGACCACTGTTTGGCCTATCATAGTAAGACACTATCATATGTTGTCCGTAAGTACCCTACTTATGACAAAGAAATGTACTCCATTGTGAAAGCTTGCCGCTAGTGGAGACATTACATTCTTTGGAATGAGACAGTCATCCACATTGATCATAAGACACTATAGTTCATGTAGACCAAGGATGATTTTAGGGGATAAATTTAGTTCATGGGCTAATTTTCCATGGTTTTTTCCAAACAAAGATCTGCTATTCCAAAAATGATTCTCCCAAATTTTATAGGAAATAATTATTTTACCTTAAAAATCGCCAAAATTTTATACAAAGTATATAAAATCTTTAGAAATTTGAATATTTTTATAAAAATATCGTCAAACATTTATAGTTTTCATATGAAGGATCAGTAAGATTCACCAAGGTTTCTACATTTTAAAATAATTTTCCATCGTTAAAATCACCCTGGATGTAGACACAGGGAAAATTGTAGAATAACCACCATTAAAAGTGGTCCACCTACTTGCAGCCATTCCACCTCAACATCAAGTATAAAATAGGAAGAACCAATCGTGTCATTGATTTCCTCAGCAGACCGCCAGTCACGAAACTCACCACTATGCTAGAATCTTATGGACATGAGACCTCTGAATGGCCCCAACTCTATGAGACAGACCCGAACTTCTCCACCACCTACCAAATGTTGGGTGCAAACGCAATTGTTGCTAATTTCCATCTTCATGATGGGTTGTTGTGTTGTCTGGACCATATCTATGTTCCATCAAGCGAGCGAGTGAAACTGATCTGGGAAGCCCACTACAGTCAGGTGGAAGGACACTTCAACATCGAAAAGATAGTGGTGATGCTACAGAAGCATTTCTACTGGTCAAAACTTCAAAAGGAGGTCAGCAAGTATATCAGGTCCTACACTACCTATGCTATTGCCAAACCGACCTCTAAGAAATAGGGCCTGTACACCCCTCTTCCTATTCCTGACAGGCCATGGGAATTCATCTCAATGGAATACATGTCGGGCCTCCCATCCACTAAGTGGGGAAATGACTGTGTTTTGTGGTTGTTGATTTCTTTTCTAAGATGGAAATTCTGGTTGCCTGCAAGACGAGAATCACAGCAGAGGCCACTGCCAAGCTCTTCTTTGAATGAGTCTGGGTACATTTTGGAATCCCACAAAACATTGTGTCAGATTGGGACAGTCGATTTCTCATCACATTCTGGTCGAGCCTCTGGTCACTGCTGGACACCTAGCTCACCAAATCCACGACCTTCCACCCCCCAGACAGATGGCCAAACCCAGGTTGTAAATCGAATGATTATGCATATCCTTCGCATGTATAATTCAAAGAACCCTCGCACATGGGATGAGATCCTTTCCTATGTCCAACATAGCTACAATCAAGCCCTTCATAGCTCAATCAGCCACAACCCCTTTTATGTGGGGTTAGGATTCCAACCATTGGGTCCCATAGATGTTGCACTTCCCCTTGCAGTCACATCGACCAACTCATATCCTACTCCAAATGAAGCTAACAAAGCCACCCGGTTCATTGAGAGGATCCATCACATCTACCAACAAGTTCAAGATATCCTACAGAAGTCCAATGACAAGTACAAACAATGCCATGATCAACATCGGGTGCCACATAAGTTTAAGGTGGGTGACAAAGTTTGGTTGCACTTGCAGAAAGAACGCCTTATAGGACCCCATCAAAAGATTCACTCACTCTGTTATGGGCCGTACATTATCACCAAGGCCGTGGGGGATAATTCTTTTAAGCTCAACATTCCTCCTTTCCTTGGCCTGCACCCAGTGTTCAACATGGATCTCCTTCATCCTTATTTCCCACCATTATTGGACACCCTAGAAGTAGAAGAACAACTGATACCAACAGAGCTCAACCTCGACTGCATACAATAGGAATCCAATGATCAGATTGTGGACACATAGATCAAGGTCACTCGACAATCAATGATCCATCTTTATTGAGTCGTCAAAGCATGAGAGATCCTGCACCAAGGCAAGTGGGTCACCCGGGGCCAAATTCAACAGAAATTTCCTCATCTGATGGGGGACCTCAACGCAATGGATAGCATTGCTTTCTAAGGAGGGAGGATTGATCCATATGGATATCAATGGCCACCCATATTTTCCAACTGGCTCAAAATAGTTTTCTGGCAATTTTGGTAATTTACTATTTTTAGGAGTTTTCACTTCCTGAGCCATTTTGAGGCCCTAAATGATGTTTTTTTTTGCTAAAATAGGTTTTCAATATGGAATTTCCTTTGGTATTTCACCTAAAATGAATCTCCTCGACGATACCTTTCCAACAGGCTATCATACGCATAAAACAAAGATCGTATGCAAAAGTTACGACCCTGGGAAGTTGATGTACTAACTTACCCAAACGGGGCCCACATGACTTTTGGTGCTTCATCTCCTAGGGTTAGGTTTTTGGATGTCTAGGTTTTTTGGAATTATTTCTTATTGTAAAAGGGCCTTCAGAGCATCATTTTAATCATCTTCTTGCGAAAGAGCGCAGCCGTCACATCTCTTCTCAGAGATAAGCCGCCACCATTCTAGCAAGCTTGTTTTCGCTGCATTTTACAGTGTCATCTTATTTCGTTATTGAATAGAAAACCAATTTTATTGTATCTCTGTTATTTTGTGTTAAGAACATGTTAATAATCTGTAGTCATTTCGTTCTGCTCATAAAATCTGGATCACATTGTGTTCGAATTCAACTCCTCTATTCACATAATGTAGACTTGCACCTTCAATGGATAGTGTAGAAGACTTCCAGCTTACAGTAGCAACATCCCATATATGTTGTTGTCTTTCATTGGACCAATACCTATATGAATTCAGTGATCATGGAATATCATATTGTACTCTATTTTATATAGATATCTTCAGTTCATTTTGAGACTGGACTCCACTGTGTCTTGTTCATGACTATGACAACCTATGGTGTATGTCCACTTTGTATTTCCTATTCATGGCCATGAAAATATATTTGATATATATCCACATGGATCTGCAATGTAATTCAGATTGGAAACCATGTGTACAAAGTCATTATGGATTGTAATATTCTCATGAGTAACTAGTACTTCCAACTGAGTCTTCATTACTCCACTTCTGGGAATTATAATATATTTTGTTCATCGCACATACTCCTCTGAACTCACACATTAGGGGGCATGCGTTATAGAAAACTTTACCTCACCCCATGCATCTTTCTTATATAGCCTTCAATTTTCCTCTGTAGACTTGAAGTCCCATTTTTGTTCACTCTAGAGACAATAATACAATTTTTTGTACATATATGTGCCCTACTAGTTAGACAACAAGCGTATACATAGGTTGCTCCACTACAACATGTGTACATTGGGTTTGGTGCTCGAAAATTAAAAAATATGTCGGGTTTCCATGCCATGTCACGAGATCCATGATCCTTGACCTTACATATACTGAAAACGCTCTGACTCAACCCTTCAGTTCCATTTCGAGGCTATAAATTGAGCCATATCCAAGCCTAATCAACAATTCAACTTTGAGAACAAAGTCACTCTCGATAAATTTCACTTCATATTGAGTCTGCATCCCTTTGTCCTTGAAAGTATGAATTTCTTGTATTTATCCCCCAAGCTCTTCCTACTTTGTGATGGAGAACCTCATT